>VZTL01028452.1:9824-22354 GCA_013400535.1 Scopus umbretta | reverse complement strand
GCTTCTTGTGCACCCCTGGCCTATTCACTGTTGGGGTGGTATGAGAAGGAGAAGAGGCCTTGGCTCTGTGTAAGCGCTGCTCAGCAGTAACCAAAGCATCCCTGTGTTATCAGCACTGTTTTCAGCACAATCCAAAACATAGCCCCACACCAGCTACTATGAAGAAAATTAACTCTACCTCGGCCAAAATTGGCACAGAGGCATTGTTTGCTCTTCACAGTATTTGTTACATTTCTTTACAGAGTATTAGGATAGCAGATCATTAAATATTTCACATTAACAGGGCATGTGGGGGATTGTTTTGGAAAGGCAAAAGAGACTGCATTTTTCCTTTCCATTTTGGTTCCTACCTTGTTCTGAAACAGCAGGGAGAGAATTGCATTAAGGAAAAAAAGACTGTGGGTGATGCAGTTCAAAAGAACTCTAATGTTGCTGTATGTGTTGTGTTTCATCCCATGTTTTAAAGATTTAGTACTAGAACTAGAAGGTCTTGGGGAAAAGTCCCTTGAGAAGCAGCCTCGTTCTCAAGTTTGTAAACTTAGATATAGTTAAAAGGCAAAAACGGAGGCGAAAATAACACTGATCGCATGATAACAATTAGTGGGAGAGGAAGAAGGTGTGGTGGCTAAGGGTTTTGATCTTGAATCGGGAATACTAGGCTGTCTTCCTAAACTGTTTAGGGGGAAAAAGGCTTGATTTTTTTTTTTTTAACATATGCATCTGATTCTCTAACTTTGTAATTGTGGTGTATAGTAATATAATTTAAACAGTCATATTAGTAAACATGTGCATATAGAAAGGGTTGGTGGCTTCAGTGGCATAGTCAGCTCAGTTGTTGCGAGAGATGAGTGCTAGTCACACACAGTTTAAAGCAGTGGGAGCAAGCACTTCCCAAAATGTGAATTTCAAACTTTATAAATGGCTCAGGCATCAGTGAACTAGTGTTGCTTCCAGGGTTGTCGTGATGAGCCCTGTTTCACTTCTGGATAGTAAATAGCTTTGCACTGTAACCAGTCTTGGGCCGGCATTGTCTTTGCTCCGTGTGACTACAGTCCGTGGTGCTGTGGGCCTTCAGGCCTGACTGGGAGTTGTTTCATGTATCACATGGTGGGTAATAATACAGGAGGCCTCCATCTCTCTAAACTAAAATTAATTATTTATTAAGAATGCAAAGGTTCTGCATCTGTAGATTGCTCTTAAGCCATGTGCACGCAGAGTAGCTTAACTGGTGTCCAAACTCCAAAAACTGAAAAATTGTGTTCTTTCTTCCAAAGTCTGTGGGAGGGTGCTGCAGAAACTGCCTTCACATAAATATTTCAAGAGAATGCACATGCTAGAACAAAGAGCTAATAAAGGAATAATTTTTAAAATTAGTTGAGTATGTATACACATATATACACACACGCAAACATATGTTTAAACAGTTGTAGGGAACTCTTTCTGGAGGAAGGTATCATTTCCTATATTGAGATTTCTTGCATTTCATTCCAAAGAGTCTTGTTCTGTCACTGTTAGAGACATATTGCTGAGCAAGATCAGTAACTGACCTAGCACTTCCAATTCATCTGTCTACCTGTGTTGCACAGAGACTGAGGATTTAGGGGAATGAAGAATGCTTGCTGCTTGGTGCATGTATTTTTTGCATTGAAACTAGAAACAGTTCAGTTCTTCACTCTGTTTTGCTTTGCAATTTATTGACATGGATTCCAAAATCATGCTGTTTTTTAAAAAGACTTTTTGGTTTCACAAAATATAGATAATTGCTTTGACATTTTGGATTAAGAGAACTGTTTATCTTGCTTAAAAGTGATGACATTTTTTGTAATTATATTGTCTTTATTAATACACACACAATGGTTTGTAACATTAATTCTATCTTCCAAAAAACTACCTGGTTAAAAAAGTGTAATAGCTGGGAATGTAAAGACAAAACAATTAATTAGAGATAGAGAATCAACTGATATGATTTAGTTCACATTATTCACTTAGTGAATAAAAGTGAATATTTGAAAAATATATTAAAAACCTAAAGCCTTATCACTTTACTGCTTTTTTGGGCATATTTGCAAAGGGACACAACTGTATTTTAGGAAAGAAAATGGTTTCTTGTTTGAGATTCTATTAAATAATCCCTTGGTTGATTTCAAATTTACTCCAAGAACTGCACTTTCAAACTTGCCAATGTAAAATCTACCAACGCTTACTTTCTGGCATCGTTCTTATTTGGAGTTTTGGTATTAGTGTGTGCACCCACAGCAGTAATAACTGAATCTCATAGTACTACTTATGATTGAACACTGAGTTGGTAAATTTTTTTTTTTTTTTTTTTTTTTTTTTAAGTATGCTGTTTTCATGACTAAATGTGGATCTTTTCACATGGAAACAATTGTGTGCAGAAAATTGCTGGAGCAATTTTGGAGGCTATTTTTAATTTAAAAATTTGCCCATGCACAGTGTGCCCTTGTTTCTGCCTAAAAACATATTTTAAAAGTCAAGTAATATAAATTCTTTAAAAATGGAGTTTTACAAGGGAAATACTGATACAATCTTAGCTACTGCATACCAATTTTACAAACAGTCCCTCCCATGTATTTACGCTGACTTTTCATTTCTATTGCTTTTTCCCCAGCTGCAACTGCCTTTTTTTGATGGTTACTCTTTTTGCCATTGACCGTTCATGCATTGACAAGAAAATTCTCTGCTGTTTCCTTTTTACAGCAGGTTTTCATGAGAATTAAACCCCAAACTAGTTATGTCGATGAGGGAATATTTGAATCATTTGGTCAAAATTGATATAGTTACTTTCCAATTTCAAGACTTTCTTAATTTAAAATTTCTTCTTTCCCATTTAATGCCTTTTCTCGTCTAAATGATGTTTCTGCCACATTTATCATTTTTTATGGTACACTTTAAATTGTTCCCAAGTCTTTTGTGGTGATTTAGACAATTTATCTATTAACAAAATTGTAATACAAGAATACAATAATTTTCTGCTGCATGCCATAAAGTTTTCAAGTAATAACACTTCTCTGTCAAAGATGCTGTGACATCCTAGAAAACAGTTTAAGTAGATACTTTACTGCCATGGCTTATGGTGTTTCAGGAGGTTTTCAGTGAAGTCGAGGCCCTAATTAAGCATGGAAAGCAGGTTAGTATCTTTTAGAATTATTTAATTTTAAAGCAGAAATTAACTAAGTTATTTCTTAGACAAAGTAATTAAAATCCTGCTCGTGATTTTAAATACATATTTCCTTCTTGGTTGCACAACTGATTCTCAGTGCTTCATTCCTTACTAACTGCATGGTTAATCTTAATGTATGCACAGGCAAATTCAATTTTGCTGTAGTAATTAGTATGCATTGGGGGGGTGGAAAAAGCATGCATAGCAGGGTTTGGTATTATCATATATATTATGCATGTATTGCAAAGAAGAGATCACAGATGTAAATAGACCCATTAGAAATATAGATTATTTGCATTATTCCTGTGGAGTTCTTTAATTGTACTATAAGAATTTTAAAATGGAGAAAGAATCAAAGGACAAAATGATATTACGAAGTTCAGGTAATGAAATGTGAAATCAGAAGTGAAGGAAAAGTAAATTGATTAATGTTTTTAGGAATTGTTCAGAAATGGCATAGCCTGTAAAACTCATTGTCACACAATTTTGCAGAAAGGAAGAGACTTAGAATAGAAACAGAATTAGATATTAAGTAAGTTAGTAAACAGAGCTATGAAATAGTAACCCTACAGAGGTTCTGTGGGAATAATAGTGTGTGTGTATATTTAAAAGACAATGTGTTCCTGTCAAAAACCAACCAATGATTTATTACAGTCGTCATGTTTTATTTGGTGAAAAAGGTGTCTTTTTATTCATCAGTGATTTTCATTTGGGGTTTCTTAAGGAGGACAGAGGTCACAGAAATTATGGAATACAGTCAGCCAGAAATAAGCATATCTAGAAAGAGAAAAGGATGTAAAATAATACCTAGAGTTTTAGAAGTCATGTAAGACTCTATCTGTGTAGCAAAGGCAGTTGCTACCTGGTGAGATGTGTAAAAAGATTTTCCTTGTATGTAAGTTTTTCCTTAGGTGCATAATGCATGGGTTTTTTCCCACCTCTCTCTGAAACAGCCAGCAGTAGCCCCACGTAGAGACTAGACAGACAACCACTTACCTGACCCATAGGAACAATTTCTAATCTGCTGACTTCAAATTTACTAGAGTATGATCTACTGGCTCCAGGAGAATTCCACTCCCATTGTTCAAGTGAAATATAGTGGGAGTTTTATGGGCAGAAGGAAGGCTCATGTGGGTGTGCTCTGTCCCGTCATTGTTGAGACAGTGGCAAGCACATTCCCAGGTCACATGCAATTGTTCCTACGTGTTTGCTGATTACTTGACAGTGACTCTTGAAAATAACTCTGGTTATAATTACTGCCTTGGCTAATGATGTTCTATCTCTTCACCATTGTTCTTCAGGGTTTGGAAATAAGTCATATGCTGGGTTCAAAATCAATAGAGTGAGTCATTTTATGGTTATTTGTGCTGTAATAAACCTATGGATAAAGTAATTCATTAGGAATCACTTGCATTTACATGGCCTTGTCTCTCCTTGACCTGAAAGCTCTATGTAGCAAGATGATAGAAGTTCCTGATTACGATGGCAAGATGTGATGTTCTCTTCATCTGGTGGTGTCTCTTCAGAAAGTCGTCTGTGTAAGAAAAAGACATACTGTATAAAAAGGTGCATCATTAATCAGTACATATTTGTTCATGTTTCAACATTATCTTCATTTCTGGAAATAAAGTAGTAATGAATAATTTTTAACATCAGAGGATGCAATCAATGAGGGTTTTGACTGACTAAGGATTTCTAGGTTTTCCCTATGAAAAAGCCAGTTGACATTCATTAAAGCTTAAAAAAAAAATTCAATACAACTTTTTTTACTTGAAAACCAAAAAGTTAAGCTGAAAGATGTTTCATAGAAACATGCCGATGCTGCTGAAATCTTTACATAAAAAAAGTCAAAATGAATGGTCAGCTTTCTAATTTTGCTTCAAGAATGTTGAATACATCATTTTGTAGTTATTGATGTATATTTAATACATACACAATATAAAGTATACCTCAAATTTTAGTACTATGAAAGTTAATACATTGATTTCACATTCAGAGGAAAATATATAATGTTGCTAAGTTGTTCTTTTTTTTGGTCACAGGAAATTGCTTGTGTTTGTTTAGAGGGAAAAAGAAAAAAGGAAAGAAAATCCTGAATTTCCCAAAGAATCCAGATTCTAGATTTTTATCGGCTCTGTGACTGTGGCAGCTGTAGGAATTTCATAAATGTATTGGAGGGTACTACCTCAATTTTTATGATATATTTAAGTAACAAAATGGTGCCATTTTTCTCTTTATTTCACCTGATGATAGTGTAGTTCTGAAGACAATGTGAAGGTCTGTTCTTAGAAGCTGTATAGTTCTTTCTGAATACTGAGCCAAAAGGATGAAGTTGGTTCATTCAGACCCTCGTTGCTGCATAATGCTTATTCAAACAGGTGGACTTGAAGTTTTCACCTTATCAGAGTCTACCATTTTCTCAGAGTAAGCTGTCTGAAAAAGCACTCTCATAACTGGCCCCTTTTGTTTAGAAATTAGGATAGCCAGACCAGGCCTCTATTTGTGTAGAGCTGTTCAGAGCCTGTATCCTCCTGCTGTTGCACATAAGAAATCATTACTCCTATGCTCTCATATTCCTGCTCCATTTGTATGTAACACCCACCAATTCTCCCTTTCCATCTCTTCTTTTCTCTCACATCTCCATATGCTTCTCAGTTGAAAGAGACTTCTCGGTTAATCTATGAAATGTGTACACTGCGCTCTCCTTCAAAGAAATTCCTTAAAACCCAACCATATTTCAGTTATAGTGATTCCATACTCCTATTTCTCTGTATCATGAGTTATAAAGAGAATTATTTTAAGAAATGATGCAGCAGTGAAAAAGGCAATGCAACCTTAAGATGCATTAGGAATGGTATTTTGAGAGGAAATGCTAGTGCTATTATAGAGGCTATGGTACAACCTCAGAAATACTGTGTAGTGTTGGTCACCCATGGACAGGAATGTTCAGGAAAACCGGAACAGATGTAGAGAAGAGTCATACGGATTATTAAGTCAATGGAAAAGCCTGGTTCATGAGAAGAAGCAAAAGGATTTTACATGTTCTATCATGGCAAAATAAAAGTTGAGGGCTTATGGTTTCTGTCTAGGATATAACTGTTGGGGACACACAGGAAAGTACCTAACTAACTGATGACATAGAAGAAAACAATAGTTCTTGAATAGATTTAAAATGAATTTTTTTTTTTCCATTCTGAGGCCAGCCAGGGTCTTAATGAAGGTATAGGGGGAGAAAAGTTCTGTATGCTTTCATGGAAGCTATGTGAAATGCCAGGAAAACAGAACATGTGCCCTACAAAATCCTTTCCTATGAATCTTGTATCATTGCAACTTTTCTCCATTAATAATTAGAGTCTTTTACTTTATATCTCACACATCTGCTGTAGAACATTCAGCCTCATGCTCAGGCATGCCTTGTCTTCCACATGCTTCCTGTGTGATATTAGGTAGGTCACCATGTCCTTCTGTTTTCCATGTGTACAATGTGTGTATTAGTATTCCTTACCTCAAAGGGATGCTGGAAGGATAAATATAGTAATGGCTGTGTTGGCAGAGGCAAGTAAATATTTTATCATAGGCAAGGAATCTCTTTGCATTCATACAGTTTCTCTGTTACATGATATCACTTCCGTCAGAAAGCCTATGTAAAGCATGCAAGAATAATAATGAAATGTTTGGTTAGTTCACTTACAGCTATTTGCATATCTGCATTTTGCAGTTTTTATTATATAGAATGTAAAATTATTCAGAGCTTGTTCTGCACTCCCCAGTATAAGACTGACATGGGCATGCTGGTGTGAGTTCAGCAAAGGGCAATGGAGATGATTAAGGAGTGTCTGTCTTAGGAAGGGTGGCTGAGGTTGTTCAGCCTGGAGAAGAGAGGGCTCGGAGGGACCATATCAATGTGTACAGATATCTAATGGGGTAGTAAAGAAGATGGAGGCAGGCTTTTCTCAGTGCTGCCCAGTGACAGGGCAAGAGGCAATGGACACAAATTTAAATATAAGAAATTCTATTTAAACAAAAGAAAAAAAAACTCAACTTTTTCACCTTAAGGCTGGTTGAACACTGGAACAGGCCACCTAGGGAGGTTTGTGGAGACTCCATCCTTGGTGATACTGAAAGCTCAGCTGGACCTAGTCCTGGGCACCCCGCTCCAGCTGCCCCTGCTTCAGTGAGGGTGGGGGGTTGGACTAGATGATCTCCAGAGGCCCCTTCCCACCTCATCTGTTCTCTGTGGTCCTTTGTGTGAAAATGAGTGAAAGAAAAGAAAAACTTCCTCTTCTAAAATTTCTGGAGTGAGTGAATTTATATATTTCATACATACTGTTAAACTAAATACAGCAGGACTGAAACTTGAGATTTGATCATTCTTAATAGCTCTCTGCTACCTAAGTGCATAGCAGCTTGAATGAGGTATGAATGGTGAATTTTATACCCTAGTGTCACTTGGACTTTTGCCATAGACTTCTGTGCAGTCAGGATTTTAGTGTAAATGACTCAAAGTGGAGAGCCACTGTTGTTCTTAGAGCTGCTGTTTTCATTCTGGATCAGTATCGATTTACTTCTTAAAAGGGAAGGCTTAAATCTGTATATTGTAGAAGTATATAATGACAGTTTTGTTTTATGCTTTGTAAAACAAAAAGAAATGTACATCCTGTAACAGGGACCTGGCAAGAAGAAAACAACTTGTGGCTTCTACATCAATTTTATAAAATAAATGTAATCCCACCCTGTGAACAATGGGGGGTTAAGTTTATGTCTGAGTTTAAATTTTCTGTAGTGACAACCCAGAACTCCAAAGTAGCAGACTCTTTCCCAGTGCAGATATCTTCCTGATTAAGTTGCTTCATAAAATGAAAGCCTTACTGTTCTAAATCTGAAAGGAATATTGTAAATATATATTTTTCTTCCAGCAATGTAATTCTTCCCAAAATAGTAGAAACATAGACAAAAAAAGCAGAGGGACAATGGTTCCTTGAGGAAGCCTTTTATCTTGGCGTCTGCTTGTGAGGGAAACATTCATCTGCATCTGAGAGATGAACCATGCTGAGATGTGCTGGAATAGCTCTAGTCCCAGTTTATAATTCCAGAGACATTTTCTTTTGAAAACTTTCTAAACATCTTGTTAAGGTGAGATTCACCATTTTTTTTTAATCAGCTGAACTATCTAAAAAAGAACATCAAGATCTGTCCCAGAGGGACTCCTTCCTGGACAGAGCTTTTTGTTCCATGATGAGAGACAGAATCAGAGCTGTCCAAATAATAAAAAACAGATTCCTGAAGTGGTTTGGGGGTGGGGGGAGACTAAAATTTGATCTATTGCTCATTGTAGGGTCTGATTATCTGTTGTGAATTTTCACGTGGCCACTGGTATACGTCAAAATGTTGTGAAAGTTTAATAATAGTTTGAATGTGAAGTGCATTTACATTATTTATTGTTCTACTTCACTTCTGTTTAAAAAGTAATAATAATGTGCTATCCAGTCAGACAGCTGAAAGTATTCAGTAACTAATCAAATACCATTAATGGCAAAACGTGAAAATGGAATACAAAACAATTCTTTCCAGGAATGCCTTTTAATTTTAATTGGTCAGATAGGATCTGTAAATTACAAACACATTTACAGAAATTAAAAGCTGCTTATGAAATGTTTGTAAGAGACTGCAGTCGGTTTGGTTTTGACCCCTCAAAAAGTATTATGTAGCTAACTGTCATTAACCTACATTAGCTAGTCACATCTCTTATGAAATAAAGAAAAAAACCCAGTCATATGTACTGTCCTTGTCAGTTTTTAATACTAACCACAACAGGGTTTATTTAGAACTGGTTGTTCCTTACAAAATGGCATTGTCTTGTAAGGCACTGAGAAGGAAAGACAAATGCTCATAATGTAAAATTAAGATGTGTGAGGTGTCAAACTGGACAGTAGTTCCAGAATGCTGTGTCATTTGGTCTACCGATACACACTGCTTTGTGTGATGGTGTGTCTCTCTTTAGGAGGTAACTTCATGATTTTTGTGACAACAGCATTTCTGTGACCTTATTTACCTTCACTCCTTCAGAAGCAATTTGACTGCCGTGGTTATTCAGTCCGAGGCACGCTCCTGGTGGCACCTCCAATGCTTTCTAAACTTGCAATACTGAAAATGATAATGCTTTAAAATGCAGTGCATTTTTTTTTACCATCAAAATATAGTAGCATGTTTCCCCTTTACATGCTTGGTTAGGCTGCTGCCATACAGCAGAAAGTTAGCAACTAGAACATCAAGGTTACTTCTCAGGCCATGTAAGTATACTGAATTATGGAAGAGACGGGGAGAGAGATCAACAGAGTTGCAGGTGCAAGTGTTACATAATTTGTGGAGGATTTTGTGGAGTGGATGTCTCTTATGGAGTAAAATATATTTTCCATCTTCTCTGGGCTTCTGAGGGGCCCTGGCAATGTCCATGCTGTCTTCTGTCTGCATGTTATTATTTTTTATATTAGGTAGAAAGTACTTGCAAGAACAAAAGACCTAACTAAAGAAGTGTTCAGACAATGTCATGGCAAGTGAATGCAAAGTAATGTATACTGGAGGGAAGAAAATAGTCTATCACTGTACTTTTGCACTCTGCCAAATTAACTGTGTCAACTCAGGCAAGGAAATCCACTATTACATTAGACACCTCAGTGTCAACTTCTCCTCATTGTGAAGCTGCAGACAAAAAATTCAAGAGAATGGTGAAGTTGTAAGAGGAATAGGTGACAAATAACAGAGTAATGCCATGGGCAGTCCTGTCTGAATTACTATGTGCAGGTACTGATCACTGGCTCTCAAAACTGCAGAACTATAAGGGGTGCTGCGAAAGTTGAGGAAACAAAATGTTGACAAAGGACTGCAGCCAGATGGAAAAGGTTGGCTGGTTTGCCTTGGAAAGAAAGGGTGACCACTTAACCAGAGTTGGGAGGGCTTGGTAGCTCTGCCTTTCATGTGCAGGACCAGAGCTGAGGTCTGTTACTGGGCTCTACAGAACTCACACCAACTGTTAGGAGGAAAACACTATGGTTTTAAAGGCCATTCTCTAAAGTTTTACATCCCTTGGTTTCACGCTCTTAGATTTAAGCGTCAGCTTTATTATTTTAACTAGCTTACAAGGAGACAATATATGTGGCTGTATATATTTGTCCAGCAGAGTTGCTTTCTTCCCCCACTTAGCTTGCTCTTCTAGAATGTTGAACGCATGGAAAAAAAGTTTATTGGAAATTATGGTATTTGAAAAGGGCCTTAGCTATTCCCCAGAAAGAAGAGAAGCGAA
The DNA here is from genome assembly GCA_013400535.1 of Scopus umbretta. Classification (NCBI taxonomy): domain Eukaryota; kingdom Metazoa; phylum Chordata; class Aves; order Pelecaniformes; family Scopidae; genus Scopus; species Scopus umbretta. Next base: position 11,873 of record VZTL01028452.1, on the reverse strand, counting down.
CACAGGGTCAATTTACAACCTGACCTAAAAACACAAAGTTGATAATCGGCCATCACTGCTTATTGTATCTATGATCTGATTTGTTGAAATGCTCAATAAATCCACTATTAGGAGAAAAAGTGCTTACATGCATTTTTTTCTTAAAAAAAATTAAACAACAAAATAAAAGATTGATTGACAAGACATCAATAAAGCTTTGAGCATACACTGCTGACCTTTTTTTCTTTGCACTGCAATCTGTGTTTATTAGAATTCAGCTCCTATAAATAGGTTTCTGTGGATAAAAAAGCAAGCAGCTGCTTAGGAGTTTTGTTCAATAAACTTCTGTGAAAATTCTAAAGACTTAATACATGGCTTTCAATTTAATTCATTCTGTCTTCCCTTCTTAAAAATAAGATATAAGTGGGGATGAAATAGGTTTAGCTGGTGGAGTGTTTTTTTCTAAAGCTGTATTCTTAAAACTCACCTTTCCTTTTTAGTGTCTGCTACAGCAGATCGTTTGGAACAGACAGGGTATATATCTCATGCCTGGTACTGTAGGCTATTTCTTCTCTTTAAATAAAAACATATTATAAATCTGTGCTGCACTTGAGTGTTGTAAGCACTCAGGTTAGTGACTTCAAAAGTAGAGCTGGAATGAGGCTTTGGCAGGCACTAAAGAATACTCACCAAGTCCTTGGACCCTATTTTCTATTTGATCTTCCCAAGAAAAAAATCTCTTCAGAGCCTTTCAAAACAGTAAGGGTGGCACAGCAGTGATGTCAAGTCTTTTAATTTTATTGCCAGACTAGTGATATTCTGTATTAGGATTTTTGTTCTTAAAGCCCTGTCTCTTGGAGTCCTGTGAGAATCTCTTTCATTTTGTGTTGCTGAAGTAACTGTGTAGTTGATGTTGCTCTCAGTAAAAAGTGAAATAGAAACCCTAAGTTAAAAGGGTCAAAATCTGAAGTCTGGTGAGAAGTCTCTGGATGAAGGCTCAGAATTTGCTTGTCTCCTCAACATGTATTTTACTGAGCAGAGCCTTCCAGGGCTGGCAGGTGAAGGATACCTCTGTCCTGGTGTCAGACTAGGTGTGCGTTTTTCCTAAACTGTTTCATGATAGAAGAAATGCTAGTGTTACCAGATTTTGTCCCAGTTTTCTTCATTAGTACTCCCTAAAAATCAATTGCTTTTCTCCACCATTTTCTATTACTCTCTTGTAACACAGTGATTCTGTCTCAAGCATCTTTCCTTTGATTAATGATACTAATCTCTGATTAATTCAGGCTATTGCCTCCCCTTCTCTCCCTATGGTGGTTTGGGGGTTTTTTTTGGTGGTGTTGTTGTTGTTATTGGGTTTGGGTTTGGGTTTTATTTTTGGTTTGTTTGTTGTTTCCCCCCCACACACACAATCACCCTCTCTCCATTGTGTTTGTCAGGAAGGTCCTTTTGCTAGGTACTGACTCTTTTAGGGGTCCACAGAGTGCAAAACAGGAGAAAGATATTGGTATTTCTTGTAACACAACCCATGAAGAGCATCTGCAGTACACCTGGGATGGTCCCATGTAGCATGAAAACACTCCCAGAGTGCTCAAGCTTGTAGTACTGGGCAGCTGGGTTCTTGCCCTGTGCTAGCATGGAAAATCAGAGGGCATTTTCTTCTTTTAGGCACTGGGTGGGAGCTGAATTGGCTATTTGTATTAAACTATGTGTTTTTAAATATTGATGGTAATTGGTTCTCTTCCTCTGTTTCCCTCTTATCCAAGAAGAAGTAAAAATACTAAACCATCTTTGGAAGGAGCTTGTAATTGTAGAATGGGATGGACTGTATACACAGGAGATATTCTCTTAATTAATCTGTTTGTATTAAACCTGGCAGCTACTGGGACAAAAACATTGAATGTGATTATTCCTCTAAATTTTCACTATGCTATGTCATGATTAGGGTAAGATTGCACACAAAGCAGGTAATACTACTCTTGCAAAGCAAAAAGTGAGAAGGTATATACCACTCTGCAAAGAAGATGATATAAATCAGAAAGCCTATTTTGTCCTCTCCTAGATCTACGG
>VZTL01028439.1:3096-22178 GCA_013400535.1 Scopus umbretta | reverse complement strand
ATTGTTATTAGTAATAATATTAATAATACAACTGTAGCATCTAAAGTTTAGTCGGAAGGATACACGTGTTTACAGAGTATGTAAAAAAACAGGTATGAATCTCAAGCCATGAAAGTAATCTAAAAATTTACAAGCACAGATCATTCGTACACTTTTCTCTGGTTAAAATTTTACTTTTCTGGATTTTTATTGTAGGCCATGTTCTAAGTCAATAAGCTCTGTGTATTTCTAGACAGACAACAGCACTGCTACTAATCTGCTTGCCACTGACTGTGAAACTTCCGCTACTCTTCAGTGTGAAACTCAGAACGAGTATCACAAACTGATGGGCAGACACAGAAAATGAACACCTAATTTTCAGTTTCAAACTCACCATGCAGCCACCACTATGCACTTTCTCAAACAGATTTTTACACTACATGTACATGCTTAAAAAACCAAAACCTCCCAAACTATTACAGTACTATTTGTGAAAACTGACCTAAGCTATTCATAATAGGTCAAAAATATATAATTTTCATTGACTCCACAAGTCACCAACTCTTAACGCAGGATATTGCCTATTACAAGACCTCTAAGAGGTCGAAAAAAGCAGAAGGGAAAATAAAGTTCTGTTTTACTACCTGTTTCTTCTCTTCATAGGAACCGAACCCAAATAAACACTTGTCCGAATCGATTTGAACTGCATAATAGTTTCTGGAAGATGACAGCTCCAGTTTGACTAGCAAAGCCTCACAGTCTGCCCAGCAATTCAGTCAACTTTGTTTTGGAGCTGTGAAATTTGTGAAGTTCTGTTACAGATTTTAAGCCTTAGTGGCCCACAGTGTCCCAAAATACTTCTAATTCTATAAACCCATTTTCCTAAGAAAGAATGTGCACTCCCCTGACTGCAGAACGCTAATTCCCATGTTCTCAACATGATGGCCAGAGTGGCCACATAGAGGCATCTCCACCCTGAAGACCAAAACCACGCATATGAAATTTGCTGATAACACAGCAGGTGTGTGGGAGGGAACCTGGGTAGAGACAGTATGTTCCACATCACATGGGACATGAGAAGAGCAGAACACACCAAGGGAAATCTCAACCAGACATCACTGATGTTATGGCAAAGATGTAGCAGGTTTTACCAGCAGACATTTGGAATTGACATTTCATTCGGAAGTTTCAAAACCGTAACTAGATCTTTCACAAATGTGACCAAACTATATTGATGCTACATTACCTTGAGTTTATTTGTGAACAAGTTTTCTTAGTATTTTAATAGCTTTACTGATGTTATTTCTTTCCTTTTCTACTGGTAAACGGTATTTTTGAAAAGTTTCTCAGCTCTGTAAACACAAATGATTATTGCTCTTTTAAAGCAGAATTACATTCTTCATTTGCCCAGTCTCCATGTGTTGCTGACTCTGCTCGTGTTTCTCTTTTCTCCTCACCCAGAAATCATCTTACTTTTCGGTTTTCAAGAAGAATATCAGATTCAAGTGAATTTTCACAGTGGAATTATATAAACAGATGCAGTTCAAAAGCAACACGTTTAGTCTTTGGATAACAGATAACTTTTACGACAGCTGTCCTTCTTTAAATATGTGTGTGTATATATGCATGTATGCATACATATATCATTTGAAGTCAGCAGAAAGCTATTTAACAGTCATATACAGTGTCTTAAAATAGTAGTAAAATGAGAGTGTAAAGCTGCACAGTAAGAGAGTCAACAGGATCACCAGTATGAAGGAAATTGAAACACCAGTAGTATGCAGGGCAGAGTGAACTGATGCCAAAAAAAGTCTTTAACTTCTGGTTGCCTCTATGACTTCTATTGATGTTTCTCAGCTTTCATTTCTGCTGTTCACTTTGAGCCCTCTGCTCTGTTTTTAAGCAAGTTCATTATCAATTCATCTGCTTAATTTTATAGCCTGGATCTCCTACATGTGCTGGACCAGAGTTACCACTTTGTACTCATGGTAGATCACTATGCAGTTTATCCCTATATGTGAACGTGAAGATGTTAACTGTTCTTGTGTCATATCATTGTATATACAAGAAATGACTTACTCATACCCGACACAGTGTAACAACATTAATGGATGCACTATCTACAGACTGCTAGGAGAACTGAGATGTATAGAGCTCAAACTGTAAGGGGAAGAATGAGGTGAACTTAATAAAACAATGCAAAAGCAAGTAATATAGAAAAGATAGTCTGGTCACACTACCATTTTGGTCTGGTATCACAGACTTTCTAAGTAAAATATTTCGTTTAATACGTTAGAGCTATGGCCTATACAAAAAAGCTGCCGTATTAAGACCTCTGGCCCAATTGTAGGAAAGCTTTTTTCTATGAAGGCAATGCAAAAGAATTTATGCAATAACCTATTTTTCATGCATAAGTCCTGAGGACAAAGAACTTCTTCCAAAACCTCTGTGACCCCAATCTTGCTATCAAAGCTAGGCAGGCAGACCTGTCCCAGACCCACATGGAATTTCTTGGGTTATGAGGATGCACTACATGCAGGTATTGGTCAGTGTGAATCTGGCTAACAGATAAGAGCCCTTTCTAATACAAAAGTTCAAATACTGGATTATTACGCCTATTTTTTCCATTTCTTCTGAGTAGCTGTTTTTTAACATGAGAGGAAAAGCGTTAATAACATTTATTCTAAGCTTGAAACTGTTGGCTAACTATGCAGAGGAAGCACAAGAGACTGTAAAATACTCATTACACTTCCATGTAACTACAGTGACCTAAGAAGAATGTTTCATGCAGAACAAGTAGCTTGCATTACAGAAGCCATCACTTGTCCTTATCCATAGCTGTAACAATAAAAAATTATTCTGTCTCCAGAGGTGAATTGTCTGAAGAATCTTTCTAAGAAAACCAGATCCAAATAAAAGGTTGGAGACGATGAAATTCAAATAATTAAGTCTATAATACGTTCCTTGAGTTGTGCTGGACATGCTACATGGCATTCACATGCTCTTTTACATCAGAAAACAAAACCTGCTGGAAGACTTATTAAGGTCTTATTAGAACTACCACAAATTCTTCCTAAATAACCACTGTTGACAGTGGATTATACATCATACATTATCAATACACCAACTTCTTGCTGAGCAATAATGGAAAAGTAAAAACTTACCTTTCTTAAAATTGTATTTTTTTACTACACTAAAAGCAAAATATACACAAATACAGACTCCCTGAGGCCTCTTTTAGACATATATAATTGTTTGTGGTGCTACGGACAAAGACATCATCAAAACAAATTCCCCTCAAAATAACTGTAAAACTATAATCTCAGACTATGAAGATGAACCTTGAATTCAAGAACAAAAATACACTAGAATCATAAAAATTATGTAAGGAAAAATTGGTTCTGTTATAATTGTATGTTCAATGTGACAAAGGATGTCTCAACTATAAATATGTAGATTTTATTAAAATAACAAAGTAAAATCAAGTAAATTTGTAAGTATTTTCAAACCTTGTTATTATTAATAGTACCACAAAATTAATACCATTAAACATCGCATTTCATAGAACACATTTAAATGTCTGAGGTATAAAGGTTATTACTCATTTATACCTTATTAGATGCTTCCCTTTCTTCCATAACACTGTTCATCTGGCTTACACTTCATGCTCAAGTCATGCAGATTGGAGCTGACTCTCAATTACACAAAGTCTTTCTCCAAAGATGACAGTCCAAATACAGTAGAGATAAAATACATCAAGGTTTAAAATAGGTCCGTTCAGCCCCACTGCCACTTCATCATGAAATGATATAATTCACTGATGCCTCTGCCTAGCCTAACATATGTTCTATTCACAGCCTGCGTCACTCTTCATTTGTAATTATTTGCCTTTTTTTCCCCCCATCTTGTAATACTTTGCTTGGTTGAAGACAAATACTGAAAGGAAAAAAGAGTATTATCATATGATGACCTGTTCCAGTGTGTTAAGTCCCTGTCAAGGTTTGATTTTAACATGGGGTATTGATGACAGTACATCAATTCAGGCATCATGTCCGGAATTAGACTATATTAATTATCACTTGAGTGCAGTATGCATGAAAGTGCTGTTTCATTGACTAAAAGGATTTGACTGAATAAAAATCCATTTCTCATCTGGTTGCTTATGGATAAAGACATTTTTTCTCTTCGCTGTGGATTGTTCTTTATTAAAGATGATATTTATAAGATTGAAAAGACTGTTTCATTCAACAACAGATATGAATATTTTTAAACAAAGAATATTAAATCCATTGTTTTATTGACAACTGCTTAACAATGCATCAGTTTACAGTTTAGACATTACATAGCAAAATATAGAGTATATACAATCTATATATAATATGTATATGTATGTGATCAAAATATTATTTTAAAACAAAAAGGGTTACAAAAAAATTAAATTTTATAATGACATGTAGATGAAAAAACCCTGTAATTTCTTTTCCAGTTAGTAAGAACGTGTATTTTAATGTTGAGAATTGTTACTGATTTTCCATTTAATAAAAAGACAGAAGTTCAGGATCACTGAAAAAAACTGCCAGTGTAACCTCATTGCCCAGAAGAATTCTACTTTATAGCTCTTACTATGTAAACTATGAGCTAGCTGCAGAGTAACTGGAAGGAGATCTGAACTTTCAGGTGTAAGTATCTGCAGAGATAGGTAAACCAGCATATGGTAATGTAATTACACTAAAAAATTTACCTCTCTACTATGTAATTTTTTTTAATTTATCATTTTCACTGATCATCCAGAAAAATGAGATCCCAGTCCTCTCTTCATGTTAGGTGTCAGCTGCCTCGTATATTTGCATTGCCCTAGTGAAGTGCCATAAAACACCACCACATTAAGGCCATTGCACAGATGTTCTCAGTGCATCTAAACTTTCTCTAGTGCACCAGAAATTCTTCCACCCTCTTTTTACCATCCAGCTGTGCTACGAGATGATCTTGGGAGAAAGAGAAGCTAAAAGAGTTGGACTTACTGGAGAGCTTTGTACTTAACAACAAACACAAGCTGTTGATACAAAATATGATTAGAATTATGAATATTTTTACTATTTACATTTAATTAGTTATGCAACTTGTATCTATCTACTGATCTATCTATATCTGTATTTAGAGTCTTCCTTAGAAACTTGGAACAGAAGAGAACCATATAATGCTGTTAATTTTTAAAACCCGTGTTACACAATTGGCGACCTAAGGAAATGAAAAAACTAATTCTTAGATCAGCATGCATCAATAAAATTTTATCAATTAACAATTTTTATTTTATCAATTTTTATTTTATCAATTAACAGTATAATAAACATTGAAATTAAGAATCATACATTCCAAATATTTTAAACCTTACTTAGTCACAGTACTCCACTACAATCAGAGATCAGCTTTAGCTTGTTTTCAAGAATCACAAGGATTAAAAATTATAGCCAATCAGAGAGGTACACTAAATTATACCTTATCTGATGCTTCAATAAGCAATGAGTTTCAGTAATGATAACTTTCACTAAAGGGATAAGATAGAAGATGATGCTGATCATTAAGGAGGCATCAGAAAAGGCATTCACAAATCCCAAAGATCTTCCCACCAGCTAGGAGATAGTATCTTGCATTGCCATAGCAGATGATGCAGAGATTTTTTGCTTGTAAATCAGGTAAATTTTATGGAGAATATTGAACTTCAAACAAGAGACCCTGTGGGACCAACAGTCAGTGCTCTTCTGTGTTTGGCAGGAATGGGGAATCACCCCTTTTTACACTCTTATCCTTTCTCACACTTGATTCCCTTCCCTTTCCAGCCTACAGATAGCAGCATGCAGGAACTCTTTTCTTGCTCTTCTCCAATGGGCCATGCTCAGTTCCTCTGTGCCCACAACCCTTTTCTGGAAGCCTTTTGCTTCTCTCACTCTTACCACTTTTGCCTGAGGATCTCATTCTGCATTCCCCTAAAGGGCTTTGTCCTGGTTTTGGCTGAGATAGACTTAATTTTCTTCATAGTAGCTGAATCAGTGCTGTGGTTTGGAATTAGTATGAGAATAGTGTTGGTAATACAGAGATGTTTTCATTATCGCTGAGCAGTGCTTGCAGAGGGTCAGGGCCTTCTCCGCTCCTCACCCACCCCAGCAGCGAGCAGCTGGGGGCACAAGGAGCTGGGAGGGGACCCGGCCGGGACAGCCGACCCCGACTGACCCAAGGGATGTCCCGTGCTCAGCACACGGAGCCAGGGGAAGAAGGAGGACGGGGGACGTGGGGAGCGACGGCGTTGGCCTGCCCGAGTCACCGTTACACGTGACGGGGCCCTGCTGCCCTGGAGATGGCTGAGCGCCTGCCTGCCCATGGGAAGCAGGGAATGAATTCCTTTCCTTTGCTTGTGTGTGTGGCTTTTGCTTTCCCTATTACACTGTCTCCATCTCAATCCATGAGTTTTCCCACTTTTGCCCTTCCAATTGTCTTCCTCATCCCACCAGGTAGGAGTGAGCGAGCGGCTGTGTCAGGCTCACTTGCTGGCTAGGGTTAAACCATGACAGAACTCCAGACTGTAACTGAACCTGAGCTATGCTGAGCATGGCTAGGTGTGATAAGAGCTACAGCAGGGAAAACAGTATCCACAAACTTAGAAAATTACCCATGGTAAAAACTTAAATCTTGGTTTCTTCAAGAAGAAAGCAAAAAATAAAACATGTAAATGTGTAGGGCACTGTTTTCATAACTTCTGCATACCTGAGAGACAAAAAAGTCAAGATTGCTTTCCCTTATAGAGGAGCGTGGTATGACAAAGTGGCAGATTAATATGACTATGCTTGCTCTGCCTTCTCCATTGAAAAATTCATTGCTTCTAGCTGATGGGCCTGTAGTAGCAGAGGTGAAATTAACTAGTCCACTCCCTTCTTCTCCTCCACCTCTTATTTGGTTTGCACGCAAACCAAATTCTTTGACTCCAATGCCTTTCAATGCTTACAGCCCTTGCACACTTAAAGCCAACTGCTTGATCCTTGCTTTAGAAAGGTATCTGCAGAAAAGTATGATGTGAATGAATGGCACCATTCATTCAAGTCAAAAGAGAGCCAGGGAGTTTACTGTACAAAAACGAGGTTGATTGACAACAGAACGCTGCATAGGTTATGCAAAATCAGGGAGGCTACAGCGTGGGAATGAATGAACGGGAGCTGTGTGCTGAATGGGTGACTCACCACACCTACACCCTTCAGTGAGGTGCTTGCAAATATCTTAGGAACAGCCTCAGTAAAACATCATTATGCCAATGGTTAAACTCTATCAAACCCTAGGAAACTATAGAGATTATTTTACTACTTTAAAATGTTATTATGGGCATTATTTTAAAATATGTTTCCTGATTAAATACCAACTGCAATCTGCTACCTCAGAAGAACTGCCAATAGAGCTCCATGCTTATTTGGATGACTCAGTGATCAAATTAAATCACATTATCTTTGATCTTTTGGTTACGGTGATGTAATCAAGAAACTTTTGATCTGGGAGTAACATCTTTTAGCTTGCAGCTGTCTTCTATGAATATTTGCTACATATCCATCTTTGTATGTATAATATAGTAATTGCTTCCTGATGAGAAGTAACACGCTTTCATATCTTTCATGAAGTAAAAGGGGCATAATATTCAACGAACAGTTCTACAGAGGCTGAAGGAAGAAGACAATATGCTTTGGGGGGAGAAACAAAAGTAAACATCAAGACAGGCTAAGAAAAAACGTATTCTGACTGCCTCAAAATGTCTGAACCCTGCACCTTTACAGTTGTAGAAACATTGGGGAAAAAAAGGATCAGAACTGGAATAAAAAGACAGCTCACAACTCCTTCTCACAAGACTTTGCACTAGAAATGAATCTGAACCTGAGATCTAAACACACCAGAACTTCGGGGGCGCATACAAGATCATGCAGTTGAGATGTTGATCATCTAGATTGTATTAAATAAATGAATACTGTTATTAATATTGCTACAAATTCACAATATAAACCCAAAGAACTGTTCACCAGATATATAATGGAAAGGAAAATGTGTCACCAGTGTCCCATCGGCAGCACAGATCATAGGCCACTCCTATTCAGCAGGCAAAAGAGGAGGTAAGACAGTCCTTATAATTAAATATTCTTCTGATTTGTTCTCCTTGATCCCCAAAATATCACTGCTTACCTTCCAACTTTTTGCACTATAGATGAACATTTGAAATCAGTGAAGCCGTAAGTGTGTGGAAGAGTTTGTGGGAAGGTCAACACAGAAAAATTTAAGACATTGGTTACCCCACTCAAAAAAACCCCAACCTGCTGGCATGTATACTTGTCTTTTGTCCACAGAATACTACACATTTTATTTTGTAAGACACACCAATGGTACATTTTTACGGAATTCAGCTTCATGGCAACTTTCCTCTCTCATCCTAAAATTACTGTTATTTAAAGTTGCTGATTTCTGTAGAGGCTGTTTGAACTTTTTATAAGGATTCAAGACAGTCTCATCCATCCCAAAATATTTCTGCACTGTGCAGGCAGGTTAATAATAACAGTTTGCAGACACCTGTTCCTCTGACATTTCTGACTTGATGGGTATAGTCTAACAATATAAAACTTGAAGAACAATTAAATGATCTGAAATCTACTCCATAAGGCATTAGGACACTATTCATTTCTTTACTGGTTACTGACAGCAAGATGGGGATGATTCTTAAAACATGAAGATTGACTGGTATCACTGTGGGTAGAAAAAGAATATTATTTCTGGACCTGACATACCTAAATCTGTAGTGAACAGGCAACATCACAAGTCATAACAGAAACCTGAATAAGGATGAAGCCTGCATTAGTAATAATTTGAATTCCAAAACATAATCTGAGGCTTTATGAAAAGTTTGGGTTAACCAATTGGCAATCCAAACCAAAATATTTGGTCTGTTTTAAATTTTAGTCATAAAATCATTTGCAAGTTGATACTATTACTCTAATTTTTCCCTAAGTGGTACTAACAAAAATATGCTATTTTACTGCTTCACTAGTAAAAACATCACATTTTCTTCAATTAAAGTGAAAAAAATAGTCACTCCTATACGTGTTTAGTGCACTGATTATATTCCACTGTTTCAATAGACATTTACAGTTTTCTGTTAGCTATAACAGAGAATACTGGGACCAAGAAACGTTGTAACAAAACCTTTCTTTGAATACTGTGGTGAATCCTTGGTTTTTGAATCCATGAAGATTCTTCAATAGTTACGAAGAGCAGAACAATCACATAGGAAAAGCAAGAACGGAAACTGGGATGGTTATTCAAGAACTTATTGCATACCTTTGTATTTTTATGAGGGACTTAACAAACCTGGGAAATAACTCTGATTTCACAATGAGGTAATCAAGGTAAAATTGCTGCAGCAAGATCAGGTTGCGACATCAAGTATTTTTACCTAAAATATTTGCTCAAATCACACATACCTTTAGCCATGAGAGTTCTGTATCACTCAGAATACCAGTGCTAAGGAGCTGCCTGGTTTTGCAAGAAACAGTACTTCTCAAGAAGTTTATGCATCTGCATTCTTATTTCCTTGCTTGGCATCTTATGACTTTATAAATTAACTTCTGACTCAAAGCAAGCAGACAGCCGAACTTTAGATCAAAGGCTGATTGTGGAGATCAAAATTCAGGACATTACAATCCAGCCACTCTTTTAAACAGATTACTCTCATACTAAAATACTGGCCAAAGATTATCCTCCTCCATGACAGGAAAATCAATTAGATTCTGGGTTGACCAGAAATCCCTGATTCCAATACATTCTTTTGCTTGCTAGAGAAAAATGTCATTAAGTCCATAAACTATGGAGCAAGAACGTACTGAGTAAGTCAACTCTTGTACATGGGCCTCGACCATCGCTCTGTTAACCGCTTTGTATGTACTTTGCAGCATTTCCTAAGCAGACATTTTTTATATACTGATATTCTGCATTGAAGAGAAAATGTGTGCACATTTGTGCACAAACAGCACAAAGTGAGGACACAGTCATTTTCTCAAAGGCTACGTTGAAGCTTCATTATAGGCCAAGATTATTTTTTATCAGCCTCCATTGCTTCTGGCAAGGTCTATATCAATGAGTTATTAATAATATCAATCAATGTATTTTTAATCAATCATGAGAAGTTTCAGCTTGCAGCAGAGCCAAACATCCACCATTACGTGAAACTATTATTCTGTTCTAGGTAGAATAGTAAAACAGTATTGAGGAAGACTTATAAAAAAATTGTTTTTCTATGATCTAATGTTTTCACCGTGCATTGCATTCACTCCTCAGGTAGTATTGTGCAACAAGAGGGTTTCAGTCCAATATCTGTGAATCTCACTGATGTCTTTCTGCTTTACATCTGAGTAATAAGTATCAGTTGTTGGCACTGACTGGAATAGTGAACATATTACTTCCGGAAAAAAAGGTTCCCTTTCTCTTTCAAAAATGAAGTAACACAGAATGGCATTGCAAAAATGCACTGAGACTATACTAATTCATGTTAACTGTTGCTTACCATTAACTTTCCCTTTCTCAAGTAAGCTCCTAGAAAGCTTACTGAAAAGCTGAAAGAAGTGTATCTAATGAATAACATTATAGGCTCAGTACAAATGGGGCAGGCTACGGAGCTGGAAGTGGCACTGCTGTGTAATTTTCTCTACTGGTGGATAGAGGTTGACATTCATTTCAGTCTTGGGATGTCTCCGCCGCATTAATGCTGTTGCCATAATTCATAATACTATTGACTGTAGATAATGACTATCCCTCTCAAGAGAGACGTACAAATTCCCAGTTAACTTACTAAAATGGACTAAGTCATCCCTCAACATGCCTCCCTCTATTACCAGACAATATACTAAGTCCCACAACTTTCTTTTCATTTCTGCATGCACCCATTGAATGATCTGGAAGAAATATCACAGAAGGAAGGACCAGCAGTATATTGATGATGCTACAGTGCTACCTATCCATCACCACCTACAGCTATGTCAATATCACCTACCAGCCAGTCAATGGATGAAATCAGATCAGAAATAAAAAGGGAGTGAGCTGTGTGAAGGGGAATGAAGAGCATGACAGATGAGCAGAGAAAAAGCTTTTCAAAGGATTCAAATAAATGTACAGTTTCCTTTACTTTAAGGGAGACATACACAATATTTGTCAATTCAATTCATAGATTAGAAGTACTCCTGGATTTTTCACTAAGTTTCATCCATTACTAATGCTTTCAATTTCTTGTTGCTAGGAAACTTCTTCCAATCCTGGTGGACTATCATAAGATCATAGGAAAATTCAGGTTTGAAGGGACTTTAGGAGGTCTTTAGTCCAACCTCCTGCTCAAAGCAGGGTCAGCCATGAGGTCAGACCAGGGTTATCCAAAAATGGCTGAATAAGTCATGGCCTAGCCTCATTATGTCTACTTCTTGCCTGGGCTATACGCAATAATTGGACACAACATTTTCATTCTAAAAACTGGCTAGTATACCTTATTTTTCCTTAACAAGATGTATGTTCTTAGCATTAGGTTCTTAGCTGGTGTATTCTTAACTCTGAACATCTCCACTTGCCACAGTGGCTACCTCTAGAGTGTAAGTGATGTTCAAAGCCTGTTCAAATATTAAAAAGATGTCAGCAGCTTACCTAGAAGACTGACTAAAGTTAGACAGTAGTCCTCTGACCTACAGAAACTCTCACAGAAGGGGAAAAAAGTTTTCTTGGGGTTAGTGTGAGACTGCGAAATGCCTTCCCACAGGAGCTACAGATCATCAGAAATCCCATCACTCCAAATATGAAGCTAATTTCTGTGATACCATATTGCTATAATTAATATGTATGCTTATATACTTCTATATTTAATGAACACTATCTACATTTATTGCTACATATATCTTGCTCCATAAATTTACAGAGTCTAGTGTGTTTTTAAACAAAAAAAAAAAACCCACGAACATTCCAAGTATTTAAGTATTCCACTGAACACACATTTCCATTTGCAAAAGAATGAGAGAAGAAACACACTTAATAGCTTCACAGACAGTACTAAAATGCTCTGCTTTGGGTTTCAAAGCCATGATCTTCAGCATATAAAAGCCCACAATTATTAGGAAATAAAAGACTTCATAACTGAAACTTAGAAAAACCTCGGCAGAAATGAGACAAATTTCCAAAGAGAGGCATCAGATGAGGGTATTTAGAAATAGCATATCTGGAACAGAAATGCATGCTAAGATATTAGCTTTGCCCTACACTGGAGTCGCTCAGAGAAAGAAAAAAACAGTTTCTGTGAAGACCTAAAATATGTAACTTTTTATCCTAAAACATACCGCCTTAACTTTTTCTTTACATATTTTGGTTTTGCAGTCATGGATAAGGAGTAAAATATAGTGAAAAATGACGGAAATCCTCAAGTACTGACAAAGCACGTACTGTGCAATTTAGAGCCAGATTACCCTAAATGTTACCTGTACAACTGATTTATTCACATACTGAATAAAACTACCAGTATAACATCTTTAGCATTTTTGATAAATTTGATGTAATAAGCTGGCATGAATGACAATGGACTTTTATTCATACTTAATTTCTTCATATTTTTATGTGTCCATAATAATGACAGACTCTTTTGCAAAAATAACCATGTCAGTCGCTGCACAGACTGGGTAATAGTTAAATCCACTTCCGTCATTATTAAGCATTTTTGCTATCTCTTCCTTATGAGCTTCTTCACTCAGCAAAAATTTAGCTTATTTCAACATCTGCAATTTCTTACTATAATTCCTCTCCTCTTAAATTCTTTGACTAACTCCATTCTGTTGTACAGGAGTTATTGTTTACTTAAAATAACACTTTTACTTCTAATTATGACAACAGAACACTGAGTAAAACATAATTTAAATTGTGGATTATAAAGACTGGAAATAACTCAAATATTGGCTAAGAATTTTTCACTTTAGTATGAAGGGAGAACTCAGAATAATTAAAAAACATGGATTTGATGTCATGCATGGCTTTTTAATGTGTTATGCATCATAAAATGACAAGTACCTTAAGAAACACATAACACATCCCTTCAAGTTTTCCTTTCTCCTCATTACCATAAAAACCCAGAATCAAATTGACCTAGCTATGAGATTCTGATTATTTTGTGCTGTGCTAAAGTAAGTCCTATTTATAAAGACATGATAAGTATCTTGGAAGCTTTCTTAAGATGAGAGATCATATTGTCATGGAATATGAAGATTCTGTATGTTGTCTTTCAATTTTTTCTGGAAATCTACAACTAAACTCTAATTTATTTTCCAATACTATGGGTATAATACTGATTCTTCCACCTGTCTAATTTTTACTAATTGTGTGTATCTGCTGTCTCTTTTGAGTGAGAATACAGATTGACTGTATGACTTGAATACAGTTTATTTAACTGTTACTTTTCACAGATCTCATTTTGGTTTTAGGTATGACTCAGTGGTCTAAATGCATATACAGTGTTTGAAGAAATTACAGATTAAAAATTTTACTAGTAGTTTATTTAAATTCAGACATTGAGATACCACATTTCTACAGATCTTATGTAATTTCACCTTCAGAATGCATTCTTTTGTGGTTTTTTTGTTTGTTGGTTCAAGTCAAGGGGGAAAAAAAAAATCATTCTCAATTGTCTAGGACCCTTCTGAAGAAACAGTTTGAACTGTGAACTTTTACTGGGCCACTACTTCGGTTTGGCAAGGAAATGGACTGGGCTGCTTTAATTGGCAGCTGAAAAGCCTGACTCGCTCATGTTGGCGTGCTGCCAGAATATGAAAAAAAAAAAGTCCTTGTTTGGGGAACTGGTGGGAAGGAGTACATTCCTGTTCCTCCGTCAATGACAAATTCTCCTCCCATCTTCCACCTCTTCATTATCTGTTCAGCTGAAGCTACTGGAAAGGCATTTTATACTAATTGGTGATGATAATATTACATAACATTTACAGGCCTCTTTCAGAATTGTGAATTTATTGTTCCATCCCACAGAATAAATTCATGGTAAAATTTTACCTTGTTAGCGCAACCATGTTTACAGTATTTCATGGTAGCATATCAGTTACAAATCAGGACCAATTTTATCCTCCAAAAGAAACTCCTATTTTACAGAAGACTAACTGTGAGTTATGGCGAATAAGCAGAAAGCCAAAAAAAAAGGACATTTTTCTTACACTGCTTGTATGCTGGCAGTTACAGGTTATGGTATCACAAGTCTTAACTGAAGTGATTTTATTATATGCCTGAGGTCTCTACTACAGCTCCAGGTTTCTTCTACTTCTAGTTCCTAGTTACGTGTATTGAGGGGGGCTGGTCACACATTTTTCCAGTTACTCCAGACTATTCTGTACTTGTCATTCTGTCCAGCAGTGATGGTTTTCCCTCCTGGATGCTGATGGCTCCAGGTTTCCAGATATGTACGTGGGACTTGAAGCTCAATTCTCAGGAAGGGTTCAGATTTGCTACTAAGGGAAGTGGTGGAGTCCCCATCCCTGGAGCTATTTAAAAGATGTGTAGATGTGGTGCTTAGGGACATGGTTTAGTGGTGGACTTGGCAGTGCCAGGTTAATGGTTGGACTCGATGATCTTAAGGGTCTTTTCCAACCTAAATGACTCTATGATTCTAACACACAAGCCAGATCCTTAGGAGTTTAGCACTGATACACCTAAGTACTAACATTAACCATGCAGCAAAACACCACCTGAATCCGGCAGAGAAAAGCACTTTAATAAGAGAACACAATTCAAACTTTGAAATAATTGTTTCAGAAACTACAAGAAATAGGATGATATACCAGAAATTGCATTTTGGCAACTGATGTAAAAAATACAGTTTGAAATATGTAGCAGAGGGCAATAGCTATCAGGGAGACCTTTACTGTTCTCCATATATGAGAAAATACCCCTTTAAGGTCTGCACTCCTACATATTTGTATCAGGAATAGCGTGGCCAGCAGGAGCAGGGAAGTGACCGTGCCCCTGTACTCGGCACTGATGAGGCCGCACCCTGAATGCTGGGTGCAGTGTTGGGCCCCTCACGACAAGAAAGACGTTGAGGTGCTGGAGCGTGTCCAGAGAAGGGCAACAAAGCTGGGGAAGGGTCTGGAGAACAACTCTTACAAGGAGTGGCTAAGGGACCTGGGGTTATTTAGCCTGCAGAAGAGGAGGCTGAGGGGAGACCTTATTGCTCTGCACAACTACCTAAAAGGAGGCTGTGGTGAGGTGGGAGTCAGTCTCTTCCTCCAAGTAACAAGCAATAGGACAAGAGGAAATGGCCTCAAGTTGCGCCAGGGGAGGTTTAGATTGGATATTAGGAAAAATTTCTTTCCTGAAAGAACGGTCAAGCATTGGAACAGGCTGCCCAGGGAGGTGGAGGAGTCCCCATCCCTGGAGGTGTTCAAAAAACGTGTAGATGTGGCACTTCAGGACATGGTTTAGTAGGCACGGAGGGGTTGGGTTGACAGTTGGACTAGATGATCTTAGAGGTTTTTTCCAACCTTAATGATTCTATGATTCTGCATTTTAAGGCAGAATGGTTTAAAGTAATGGCTTCAACTGTTTCAAATAAAGAACAAATCAAGATTTCGGGTCTATTTTGAACCCTTGGCCTGTTTCCCTCTATTTCGCCTCTCCAGTAAGGTGACCAGTAAGACCCTGTATAGGATTTACCCAGCATTATGGAAGAGCACAGAACTAGGATATTCAGCTCCTACACATCCCTTCACACAGACTCTATTGCAAAGTGGAAGCATCATGTGGAGCAGCATGAAAAGTCTTGATGACAGGTGTTGAGTGATTAAATATATCCAGCTGCAAAGTCCACAGGATCCTGAGCTAACATGTGCTATGAAAGACAAATGACTGCCTTTACTGTAGATTAATTGATAAGACATGCTTTGTTTACACTAGAATTTCTTTGCGGGCAAGTATTTTTTCAAATTTGGATTGCAGTCTAGAGAACACTAACTGGTGGTACTGGTAGAATGCTAGTTTTCTGCTCTTTCTGAAAAGCATGAGAGAAGTCCTTTTATGGGTTTGGACGCGAGAAGGAAGCAGGGAATATTTTGTTCTTGGCTAGCCCTCCCAAAGACTCAGGAAAAGTCAGCAGAGACTACAATTTGCTGTGTCTTGAGACTTAAAAGCCCTGGAAAGGAATGATGCTACACAGCACTCATAGCAGCTATCACATTATAGGCATTGGGGGAGCTGCTAAATTGCTGGAGTAGGAAAGCAGTGGCTAATTCTTTGAGTGCATCCAATCAAGGCTAACATTTAGGTGAATGCAAGGCAACTGTGTCCTTACTTCCTAACAGAGAAACCAAAGCTTAGAGGATTCTGTTTAAAAATCGCAAGATTTTCCAGTAAAGTATATTTTCCAACATAACAGCATTACATTTCTAATGTGTCTTTTATTATGACAAACATTTTTCCCTGACAAACTGATTTCAAGTATGAAAACACAGAACTTGGAGAGCCACAGACAGCTCACTGAAGAAAGTCAGTTACTCCCGATCACAGGCCAGTATGCTTCAAAACCTGGTCATAATCCTGAATGTCACAATGGTCAAATCACAGGTAATTTATCAGAAAATCTATCACAGCTTCCTCTGAAGTCACTGGAATGAGATACTGTTAGAGACAAGATATTGCTACCACGCACATGAGTTCTGATTCAGTAAAGCTGCTCCTATATTGTATGGCCGGGCAGGTTTTCCCATGTTGTACTACATACCTTCAGCGAACAGGTTGCACAGTCAGATCATGGAGGAATCTGACTTTGTCTTAGTCTGAATTTGTGTATCTCACACACTAAAGTGAAAACACTTGCCACACAGATCCAAAGGATTTCACAAGTTTTACAGGGCTTTGTCAATTAACATTCAGTAAGTGTTGTATCTCCTCTACTGGAAGGCACTACAGATTGTTTTAGTAGCAAATATTTGTATTAGAATTGTTAGAAATGAGTAAGCTGGACTTAGATTATTTTAGATTTTTCTGTGAGTGATAAACCTGTATCTCACACGACTGAGAAAGAGCATATTTTGCTTTAATTTTTTTTGTACAACTCTTGTAGAATGTAGGTTCTCAGTTTAAGACCTTGCTAGGCTATAACCTGGAGAACATACCATTTGCATTCTCATGTATCAGAAGGATTTCTGACATGGAAAAGACTGAAAATATAAGGACATTGATTTAATTTTAACCTTCTCCTTTGAGACTCTTATGGCTACAGTGGACAGGCTTTCTCAAGACCTTTCAGCTCTGTTCTTATGCTAATCAACAGTAAAACTTGCACTTTGCTCATCAACTGAATAAAACATTTAATTGTACCTATCTAAGGACGTAACAGTTATTTTGATGGTAATTTAATACTTCTATACAGCTATGGGTGGGTCCTCATGGTAATCTACCGAATTAATGGCAATTTAGCTTGATGTCCTAGAACCAGCTTTAAACTGGCTTTGCTGGAGAGTGATAAAAGCAAATGCCAGTAGCAGAAGTTTCAATGCAGGCTATAGAATCCTCGTGGGACTTCATCTAAACACACACAACGAAAAGTTTTTCCAAAGGTCTATACCTATACTGCATACTGCTTAACCAATTAAAGAGTTAACACAATCCCAAACATAAACTTGCTTCATTGTTTGAAGTATTTTAAAAATGCCAGCATGCATATTAAAGATACAACCGCTGCTTTTTTTTTTTTACAAAAACATAAAAAAATTTGGAGTAGCAAGGGTGACCTCCAGTGTGCAATAAGTTTATGTCATTACATCTTATATGTAACAAACTACCTTCTTGGCCTACTACTAATTTTGATCATCCTACAAAAAACAAATATTTACCATATCGCTTGTGCACAACACAGATATTCAAAACATTGCCTTCTGCTTTGAACTGATTTTCAGATAATATTCTGAGCTTCTCTGTATTATGAGGAACACTATAAAAAATAACTGGCTAAACATAAAAATCAGAAAAATATGTTTCTTGCTCCTGTCCAAATACAAATCATCACAGCTTGACTTTTTATTCTAGAATAAGAGTAGTTAAAATTAATATATGTATTACAGAAGCTTTTGTACTTTTAAGAATACAAGAGCATTACAGATTAATAGTGCAGCTGCTATGTAGAAAATACCTCAGCTCACAGTTCTACTCACATATGTCTCATTGCAAACCTGTGCAAATTTGAAAATATTCAGGAAATCAAAGAAGCCAAAACTTTCATAAGAACTTACACACATGTATCTCAGTAAGCTAAATATTTGGTACAGTGTCTAATAAACAACACAATACCCTAAACTGAGTATCATCTTTTCAAGAAAAAAGTAAAGCCCATGTTCCAAAAGGTAAATTCATTATATTGATAAGTTGTGTCAGATGGATATCTGTGAATGAAACCTCTAGTCAATGAGGTGTCTTTAAAAAAGTAATAGACATCATCATAACGAATTCAGAACCAAGAACATTATTTTTACCTTCCTTTTTATTTCCATCATCAGTACACAACTTACCTTTTGATGATTAATTTTGAAATAGTTTTTTCTAATAAACCAGGGAGCATTTTTTAGTGAACTGCAAGCACACAAAAGATCTAATTATGGGTGCCTAGTGGTGCTACTGTCTGTCAACGTAAGTGTCATTCAGGGTCTGTCAGTGTTCCCATTATACATCCCTACTTTCAGAGGGTTATAATGTGAATGTTAAAATTTGCTTCAGGCTGATTCCTGGCATATTGTGCAAGGTATCAGGCTAGAACTGTTTTTTTTTTTTTAACTTTTTAAAGATTTTTTTTTAAATTATCACGTTTAGGCATTTTAACCCATACCTACAGAAAATGAAAGAGCTAGTAGGAGCATATGCTTTTCCAAATGACAGTAATATAAAAGCAGCTTATTGTTTTAGAAACTTGAATGCTGCACACTGATTATCCAAATGTACAAGAAAGACCACCATTGCAGCATTTAAGTCAACTCATTTCACTTGCCTTCCTTATTCAACTAATCACACTATAGACA
>VZTL01028434.1:36124-47973 GCA_013400535.1 Scopus umbretta | reverse complement strand
AAACTCCAGTGAGAACTATTTTATAACACATGACTATAATAAAAGATATTTAAACATGGCCTAACAATGGATTAAACTAGTAAGACATAGTTTGTGTTAGATCCCAAGGATGAATATCAAAAATAGAGGCACTAGTTTTGAAACAACAGCCAGCAGTGAAAAGTTTACTTCTAATATAAACCAGACAGGCCCCAAAATAATTTGTGGTTTATTTAATTCTTACCGTTCATCTTGTGTTCTTTTGAGTAAGCTAAAGTAAGACACCCGCCTAAAAACACCAGCTGGTTTAGATTTTGACTCTGGATCTCTAGTGAGCTGAAAAACTGTAATCTGCATCTGCAAGGGTGGGGAGTCATTTCTGTAAACAAGAAAAATAAGGATTTGCTGGGGGAGGACGGGAAGCTTATGAGAAGGTGCATTTTGGGAGAAGAGAGAAAAAAACAACCTCACTAATATATTATAATAAATTACTGTTTTGTCAGTATCTAGTTATATTTGCACAAACATCAATTGCATGTGAGCCCTGAAAAAGAATGTCTCATTGCCTTTAATATGCACTGCAGTGTGCACCCATACAAAATCATTACAGTAACAAAACCAGCTGCATGTAATAGAAAGCAAATGATTTACAATGTTACTATAAGAAACTACTTTATTTCATATTATCATAAAAAGAACAGCACTGAAAATTTGCATGACAAACACAAGAATCCAGGAAATTCCAAATCTAATTCATTTTTAGGTTTTAATATGTATTAACTTATGGAGGAGAATTGTTAAGAACATTTCTTGAAGAATATTTCCAGAGACTTTAGCCACAATATTGGAACTCGTATTCAGTGAAACGCGAACGAGTCCAGTAGATGAAGACAATGAATAAGCCTTAAATAGTGGATTCACTGCTGGACCTGAAAAAGCATATTTATTTTTATCACCTTGCTATGGCTGAAGGTTTGGGTCTATCAAGGATCTCTCTCTTAAGTCATTGGGACTTCACTGCTTTGAACAAAGAATGCTGTTCTTAAAATTCCAGTTCTGTTATCAACCCGCATATTTACAGTTTTCAACTATTGTGAAATTATAACAAATAAACATGAGCAGTTTCAAACCCATGCTCTGCCCAGTCATAAGGAGTAGTTGGGTTACTCAAGTTTAGCAGATCATGAAAGATCAACTTCCAACTCTATCTCGCACAAGTCATGAAACAAGTTTCTGTTGTATCGTGGAAGGTAAGCCTATTTTATGTAACTATCGAAGGAGATAACAGCTGTTACCAAAAAGGTGGCAGGCATGTAAAACAAAAACGACAGTCTTGAACAAATGAAGCTTTATAAGACCCAGGCAGGACTCAAACAAATGTTCAATGAAAGTCACTTTTACGGCTTTACTTTGGTTTATCGCAAGGCAGTAATAAATGTGTCTCATTAAAAGCCAGTAAAAGAACACCACCTACACCACCAATTGCTGTAACTGCAGATACAGCAGATCTGGAATAGTTACCTAAAGACCCTCATTTCCTAGCATTTAATGCTTCCCTGTCCATATAAACTAGCCTTCTATGGATTTAAAGACTGTTGGATGCTAAAAGCAGCAGCTGTTGCTGGGAAAATGACACTTTCAAAGCCCTGTTTTTTTCTCAAGGTGAAGTTAGAGGGAGGTTGAATGAACATGGAGCTCTCCTTGGCTAAAAAAAATTGCCAGAGGAGACCATGCCAACAGAAAGACAAGCAATTCTTCCATTCTGGCTAGAGCGTAAGTGTTTTGCCTCAGCTTTATTGCTCAGCGGGTCAAATTCATTCCTGGTGAAATGGCAGTTCCCATGGTGAAGCCACAAGAAAATTCTGAAACCTTCTGGCACCTGTCAAGAAATGGGGCTGTGAAAGTGGGGGGAGGAACTGGCATGTAGAAGCTGGGATTAAGGGTGGGAGCCACCACATAAAAGGTTATTCTTGTTTTAGTTGTTAGAACTTTTTTATTGCGTAGAATTTACATACATGCTTATTAAGTGGTTTAAAAAAGAAGCCTGACAGACATTAAACAGCATGCCACACTCTTTATGCTGCTGCCATACAGATGTGTCCAAAGCATAAACAGACTTACAGTCAGCACTTGGTTGCTCTATGGGAGAGTATCTCTGTAGTAAATTTCTCCAAACTTTTCAGGACAATTAACTTGAGAATTGGAAACTCGTTTTTTTTTCCCCAGATTTGATCCTTTGCTTGATCTCTCACTGCTTTCCAATTATGCAGGGAAAATATATAGCAAGTGTTTTAATACCCTAGATTGAATTTCCTAAACCTAAGCTAGCAGCAGAATTACTGGGCCAGGGATTCTGGCACAAGAAGTACAGCTGTGTGTGAGCTGGTGGGAAAACTACTGGAATATCATGACTAGACTTGGTGTTCACACTTCAAAGAAGCCATGGAAAATTGAAAATAGATCAGAAAAGAATGATCTCAAGATCTGGAATATCTGCCTTGTAGGGATAGAAGTATGCAGCCTAATCTGTTTACTTTATCTAAAGAAAGGTTAAGAGACTTGATCGCGATATATTAATACCTACACGTGGAGATGATTTGTAAAAGATGTGTAATTTAGCATATAAAAATGAATCAAGACCTAGAAGCTGAAAATGGTCAAATTCTGGTTATGGATAAAGCAGACGGGAATAACAGTGGCATTAATTAGTTATCAGGAGAATTTCTACAAAAGTATTGTGGGTTCTTCACCCCAGAAGCTTTTCAGCCAAGACTGGGTGGCTCTTTGACATAAGGAGACCTGTGAACTGGGCTGGGTGCAGCATTCCCAGGTGAGGCATTCTGGCCAGGGCAAATTTGTTAATCATGATGACCCCTATGACCAAGAATGCACTGGGGCAGGTCAGTCTTATTCAGTTGACCTAGTTGGCAAAATCAATGTTGGTATATGAACCATGGTAAAACCTACGTCCTGACTGGTCCCCTCTTCACAGGATTGCTGATGCTCTGGGAAGCCCCGTCAACAGTGCTTGGCTTGGTGCACAGCTCCCTCTTATCCTCCATGCCTGGAATTTTCTGTAGAAAATATAAAAATGGAGCCAGGTAATCTGCTTTGTCCAATACCACTGGTGCCATGCACAACCCAACTGCTCTAATCTTTCTTCTACCTCTCTACCTCTTCTCTCTCACTGACTCCTAAATCTCAGGCTTGCCTCTGGATAGAAAAATCTGGGAAAAATGCCTTCCTTGGGTACGTATCCTGGATACTTAAATGCTGAAGTGAATCTCTGTTTCTGTGATTTAAGTAATTTCAGTGATGAGCCCAAAAAACAGTATCTTGGCCGGGATGATATTTCATTTAGTACTTACAACTGCCCCTGAGTTTTGCCGAGTAAAGGTGATTTGCATAGTAGTGTTAGTTTCGTGCCACTTTAGTCAGCACTCTAGGTGTTATGGTGCTGCTCAAACCCAGCAATGGTGCAATTATTAATGCCTTACCTAAAAATTTCTGTGACCTCTTGATATTGGCACTAGGGATGGAAGGACCCAGGTAGTTGCAGGACACTGTACAAAAGATCCTGAGGTAAATTGAATCAGCTAGAACATCTGATTGCCAAAGAGGAACATTTATTTACATAGCCTTTTCTATCACTGTAAATGAAGGTGGACATGCTGTTGCAGCAGTGTGGGGGAGAGAAAAAAATGAGATCGAGCAGCAGCAAAGAAACAAAGGAGAAGCTGAAGGAAAACAAAATATGGAGATGATTTAAAATCACTTATGAGACCTGTGCCTGCTAATGCATTTTTTCAAATGATTATGACTTACATAAAATACATTCAGACATCTTCTTCTCATTAGAAATACTGAGTTGAAAAAGATATAACCAGTATCCCAGTGTGTTCCTCTTACATGAGCTTTTGAATCACAGCTACGAAGTTGCGTCCAACATTGGTATGCCTTAACATCATATGTTGCTGGATGATGAGACATCTGTGTTCTTACATGGACAATCATATTTACTCCAACATCAGTGAGAGTGTTTCTAGAGAACAATTGCTGATGTGTTAGCATGGTTTCTATTTTCCTATTGAGACTGATATGCTCCATCTTTGATTTCACATTTTTCTAGCAGATGGGAGTTTCAAAAGAGCTGCTATAGAGAGCTTTTACTGTTATTCACTGCTTTTTCACAGTTAGATAGACAATGCTGCCAAACATCAATGGAAAAAGAGGGAGCACCATTGGCTTAAGCCATGAAGATACAGTGAAAACCCTAAGGTAGTGACCAAAGTAAGAAAACAAATCACTTTTGCTAACAGTAGGTCCATTCAGAGTGGTGGGTGAAGAAGCTCAGAGGGTGACATCTATACCCTAATGCTGTTCGTACTGACTTTTTTAGTGAGGCTCAACAAGAGAGGGCTCCGGTGGCAAACTTCCACAGCAATTCCTCTTTTAGAAGCAAAGACAAAGGAGCATGAAGAGCAAAGCTATATGTCCAAAAAGAGATTGTAACACCGGATAACTGCTTTCATTTTTATTTACTCAGACTCCAAAAAGAACTAAATCTTACTGCATTGCTTTGCTTTCATGCGCAGGTACATTTTCTGAACGCAATTCTAAAGTGATAGCGGACAAGCTGTCAGAAGAGACTCAGTAGATTTCTAGTGTAGGGGAAAGGGCTTCAGAGCTGCAAATAATAATCAGAGGCTAAATTCTGCTCTCCATCACACTGGAGAAAATTCAAAGTAATTACCCCACTGACATCAGTGGAGTGATCCTAGATTTATATTACTGTAAATGACAGCAAAAATTGGACCCAATATAGAAATAATTTATCTAAGGCCCTAAGTACAGTTGCACAATTCAATCTGTAAATAATGCCACTAATGCACATATGGCTAATTTACATCCAGACTATGAGAACGTATCCAGTGCTGATTTCCAGGATGTTTGAAGCACTAGGCAGTGCCAAAATAAATTTGCAGTATTCCCATAGCCCTTACAATCCTTCCAATTTTTGGTGTTGGGAAGAAGATGCACTACAGATATTTTGGAAAAGTGAAGTTTTGTTTGTTATATGACTAGGTATTGGATAATTCTTACAAAAAAGGCACAGAAGGCTGTCAAGCAGCACTCCACGTCTACTTGCATGAGCTCTGCAAGCTCTCTCTTCTCAATAAGTTGTTTTTATCTAATTTGCCTCTTACTGGGAGCAGAATTTTAGGAGCAGCTTGAGTTTTCTAAGAATAAACCACGCTTCAAATAAAGGAGGGTTGTAAGTAACATTGGAGAAGAGTGCTTGGAGTACATACATTTAAAGCATATAAAACTTAACTACAGCAATTTAATTTAGATTCCTTCTCTAATCATATATTTATATTAAGACCTTACTGAAGCCAAACTGAAATGTATATTGCTAGGCGGCAAAGATGATATCAAATCTGAATTATTCATCAACTCACAAGAGAAAAAAATTCTCCCCAAAATACCAATATTCTCCCAGGCTTTATATCAGCTCTGCAATGTGGGGTGAAGAGTTAGAAAATCCATGTCTTGGTTTACCAGGACTTGAAAGGGGGCATGTTAAGTCTAAGTCTAACAAATACATCAATACACCTACTCTCCTTCCTTCCTTCATAAAATATTGTATGTTATGTTATTTTATTTTACTTTTTTTTTTTTTTGTATCATCAGGGAAGAAGGGTTCTCCTGTTACCAACACACAGGAGGTGTTGAGACCTTGCAGTTAACTGCAGATTAATCACGGCTGACTCAGTGCTGCAGGTGGATTCCATTAGACCCTTCAACAACAGAAGAGACACGGGGTAGTCCTCTGGTAGGAGAAAATCCCTGGGAAGAAATTTTGGGGGCAGCTAAGCCTGGGAAAAAGTCTTGGGAATGAGCAGGAAGTTTAAATGTTTTGTTTTAGTTAAGAAGACTAAACTTCAAGGAGGACTCTTCACTCTTTTCAAGGAGCACGCTATGCTTTAAGGTGGTTAGGTACTTTACCAGCTTGCTACAACTGCTAACTTCGTACACGAGGCAATGATGGAAGTATAACAATTTAACCTTCTTGCAAATAATTCTCTTTTGTCTGCCCTCATATGGCAGCTTACTGATGGTGAATGTGTAGGTCCGTAAAGCATTTTGAAGTCCTAGGGAGGACAAAGAAGTAGAAAAGTTCAGAACTTCCATTATCAGTACTTTTTTTAGGACATAATTTTCTGGTATTTGCTGAGATTCTCCTTAAGAGAGTTGATAACTTTGGATAATTTCTAAGGTAATGGTCTCTGAGATCCTTGGAGACCTATAAACAGAGAGTAAATGCATGAGTTATTTAAACCCAGGAGGAATACCTTTGAAGAAACCTCATACTCAGACAATGATAAAAATATATTTTTTTTTCCCAGCTAGTTCATTAGGAAACCAGAAAGGCCATAATTTTCAAGTCGTTTGTTTCTACTGCTAATGTTTCTTAGGCTCTGGCAAGCAGAAAATTCTCTGCAGAGATTGCAAAATTATTCCTGACTCTCCTTATACTATTATGTCCATTGTCAATGCATAAAAGTTGTTTGTGACCTTCAAGCATCGGACATGCACTGAAAAAAAGAAAAGAATGTGCATATTTAAGTCTGAAAATAGACGTCATATAGCCAAGCTCCATTTCTGATGTAAGTCTTTCGTTTGAGCCCCAGTTTGTGTTTCTATGATTTTTGAATGGGTACTTCTCTACGGGTCAGTTTTAGAGAGCCAACGGCAAATCTGAATCTAGCCCTTAGCAGTTAGTTTCCGAAGAGTTGCATGTGAGTGGTCCCATCCCCCATGGAGGTATTGCTGAAGACAGTCTGAATCCTACCAGGTCTAGGGCAGGGCCGTGGCCCTTCAGTGTGCCTGAGGTACCCCACGGCTATTTCAGGTTAGAAGTGCTCAAGGAGTTTGCATGACGGGGATGCTGACAGAAGAGCAAAATTATTTGCCTGCTTACAATTTGTGCAAACGCTTCTGAGAGCTAGACGTCTTCGTGTCTTTAAAGGCTGAATTGAAGTCTAACCCAGACACCTGACTAACATCTTGAGACACAGGCAGTTTAGGTCAAATCTGGATGACTGGCAAGTTTAATTATAGCATTTGATGACTGTTTTACAGCATTTAAGCCTCTTTGAACTTCACAATGGATGACAGTGTTGAAAGGCTGTGAAACAAGTTCAGCTAAAAATGAACAAAAAAGATGATGACTCCAACAGTCTTAGTGGTACCGGATATTGCACAAAATTGTAGTGTATCTGTGACTCCAGGTTTCTGGTTGAAAAGTATGGGATTTCTATCAAAACAATGGACGATTCCATGGACATTTGCCTGATTTCAAGCCTCTGCTCCCCTCTTTAGAGACACATTTCCTTTGCTATTTGCTGTATGATCCTGTTTATTGCTGTAATGCAAGAAGGCTGGTGAAGAATGAGGCAGGGGAGACACAAATTGCATCCTAAGCAGAGGGGAGGACAAATCCACACCCAGCAAGAGAGAACAACAGCATGGAAGCGATGACAGTGGCAGTACCTGAGAGCTCAGTACCAGTGAGGTGTGTGTTGGCCTGTCAAGAACTATCAGAGAGGATTCAGCCCTAGTGTTGAGGCCAAGGACAGCTGGAGGATAAAATCGTAATTCTGAGGAGACGTTCCAGAAGAGTGAATGTGAAAGGTAAAAGCGAGCACGCAGAGCAGGACGGTGCCTAACTCACCCAGCCTCAGAAAACCATGAACACCTGGGGATGCAAAATTTGGGTTCAGGGCTGAAACACGATGAATATTCATCTAGCTTTTAATATTTACATCAAAATACTTCCACTTAATGAATTATTCTCAAACCAAGAGAGTAGACAAAAACAGTAGCTTGAGAAAAACTTTCCAAGCCACAGCGGTGGGTTTCAGCCCAGCTATTTGATTCCTGCAGTCAATTAATTCCAGTGAATTCCTGAAGAAGACACTAATTGAAAAAATAACGACAGCTAAGATAACGTTAACAGACAACAATGTTCAGTCTCGAAATTTGCATGGTCTCTCCAGAAAATGTACAATCTGGGCAGTTGCAACAGCTACTGGAAGTCAGAGTCAGCGAGGCAGAAAGGAGAAGCTCGTTACATGTCTAGACAAAACCAGCCTGTGCCTCACAACTACATGATGTTCAAAACAAACACATCGCCAGAGATCTGCCAACAAAGAATTATTCAGCAAATTATTTCAAAGAAGAGATAGCATTTTCATAAAAAATAACAAAATGCTTTCAACTTCATAAACAGAAATTGTGGAGAAATTAAATCAGCAAATGATCTGCTACAGTTTCCCACTGTAAGCACAACTGCTCTGATCCTCTTTAGCAAGTACGCAACTGGAAACAAGAACCAGAAGATGGAACTGTCTCAGCAGCACAGGCGAAAAGATTCTCTTGCATTTTCTTTTGCAAGGGCAGCCAGAATATCAAGCCTGATGTTTAATCAGATGTACCGTTGTCTCAGGAGGGAGAATTGAGAGGGTATTTCAAATTACTGAAATTGAAAAAAATCCACCATAATTCTTGGAATTCCCTCTTTAAAAAACAATGTAGATCTCCTCAGCCAGAAATGCCTGGAAGAATGTGTAACGGAGATAGATGGCACACATGAGGATTAAGGTTCCGCGTTAAATGCACCATAGATACCCACTGTTGTTCTGTGATAAACAATAATTTTTTTAAACTCACTCTCATCACTGTATCGTGTTTTCTGTCCAAGTCCACTCACTCTGAGGATGTTCCATCACAAATTTTCCAGTCCTTGGTTTGTTTTTTTTCTTTCTTTTTAGAGGATTTTGAGCTCAAAATGTTACGTTTGGAGCTTGCGCTCAGAAGTAGCTCCCTTGAGCACTCTATTGTGGTAAAAAGGATTTCTCTCTGAGGATGGTAGCTCCTCTATCGTTCTCTGCCTTGTCCCTTTTCCCTGTCCTCCCACTACCTGTGTAGGGTTGGAGAAAGACAGCTGAGAAAAGCAAGCCCAGAATTCTTGCTGCTAGAGAAAAAGCCATCACAGCTGGAACATCTGGACTCAGAAAACTGTTTCTACATTTCTGATTTGCACGATCTGTACTATGCTCCCAGTGGCTGCTCCAATGCCCCCTCTCCCTTGTAGGTAATGTCCCTCTCTTCTCTCACGTTGTTAGTCGACTTAGCTATTCCTTCCTAAATAAAGCACTCAAAATAAGTAAACTTCTGGGATTAAGGAGCATTTTGATGATGTGAGCTAGCTACAAGAAGGAATATGGTGACCTTGATACATAAAAAGCCGTCAGTCCTTTTCACAGAGAAAGCATGAATTACAGATCTTGCCAAAACCCAATCTAAGAAAAATTCCACCCTTTGCCCAGGAGACATTCGAGTTTTAATTATCTCTTTCAGTGTCCCTAGACTTTCCTTCTCTTGTATCTATTTTTGTCTGCTTGGTCTAAGCAGTGAAGAGACAGTGAAAACAGAATTTGTCCATCACTTCTGTCAGCTTCACGGTATCCTTCCCCACGTGAACGGTTGTTTGGTTAGCGCCCACTTCAAATTCAGGCAGAAAAAATGGTTTCTCAAAGATTAGTCATCCTCATTAGCATTCCCACTGTACTGCTAAGGCAAAGTATTTAATATTAATGACCACTGATATTCCCGCACCGTTTGTCCTGCATCCACAGTGCTTGGTCTCAACATGGGGAGGGAAAGCAAAAGCAAAGGAACAGTACGGTCTCGTAACTGAAATGGTGCATAGAAAACAAAAAGGATTTTCTAACGTAATAGTCACTAAATCATGGAGAGCGATGAACAAAATGTACAATGCATGCAACCACTGAGTGGTGGCGGTGGTTTAGTAAGCGGGAATCCGAGTCGTTTCTGGATTAATGCTCTAACACAGTGCCAGGGGACACTGTGCTGCTGGAGATATCATTATTTCTCTGAGATGTTTTGTCATTTATATCACACGTTACATTCAAGAAGACGACAATGTCCCTATTCCAAAGAGAACAAAATCAAAAGGCCGGCTTGCAACTTGACCCTAGAGGGGTATAAGAGGGACTAAAATATATCTGGTGCACCTTTGAGCAGAATTCACTTCAAGCACAGGGCTGGGGGAGTTGAGAGGGCATCTCCTCAATGCCTGCTCCTCCAGCTGAGCAGAGAGGAGAGCCATGAGAAAGGGAGAAAGGCTCCACTCTCCTCTTCTCGCACGCCAGATTGCGCATAAGGAGTGGAGGACTAATAATCTGCTTATTTTTGAAAGCGGGAAAGGCAGATTGGGTTTTGTATTGATATACTGCATGCAGAGGTACAAAAGTTCTTCCACCTTCCCCTGTTAAGCCGCATGCATATGCATTCCAGTCAGACCCCATTCAGAAAGAGACAATAACAAGAAATGATAGAATACCAATAAAAGACAAGGAGAAAGCACAAATCCTGCCTGTTACAAGAACCCATAAAACTTTTCCTAAGACACAGCATGCAAGACATGATGTTTGACTTAAATTCCTGATTAAATAAATACATTCTGCCTACCTAAAATTCATTTCTTGTTTTCATTTGACGAGTGCATCATGCTTGGTTTCGATTTAGTGCAACGAAGAATATTCTATTAAACCAGAATTTGTATGTGGTAAAATTCATTTAAGAAATAATGTGATGTACATATGCCTCCCTGGTTTCCAACAAGAACCCCGTGGCTTTCCCCCACGGTCTAAGTCTCCTGCAGAACACTGTCACCGTAATCCTTCCTGGCTCTTCCAGCCTGAAATACTGCTACTCTTTCCCCAAGCACAGCAGTTCACCCTGGGAGCTTCGTTGGCAACTCGTTGCAACACATTTAGGAAAGATACCTGAGGATGTGGGACACTGACAGCTGGAGAGGAGGGGAAGTGATCTTCAGGTGAGGGGGACAGCCATTTATCCCAAAGAGTTGATGTGCAGCCTTGATTTGACCATTTGTATCTCACGAATACAAACCAAGGCAGCTAATCACAGCATTTTTAACTTTTTAAGAAATGACCACGCTAGAGAATCCATTTACATGCTTTTGTCTAAATATGATCCCAAGACATGTTCTGAAGTTGTAATTTCCAACTGGACCATCTATTTTCCAACATCAACAAAAATCAGATTGAATGTGGAAGGGGAAAGAAGTGCCAGCGCTGCGCTAATTATCACAGCACGCAGACAAATATCATTCCCAGTCAAAACTTAGGGGTCATTTAAGTAGTTATTTGTGTACAGAGATAACGTGAGCTGGGACTCGGACTAATGACTATGTGTAGACGGGTGATCCCCAACCTTTTCTGACCCCGGACAATAACTCGCTCAGCGTTAAGTGTTGTAGGCAGCACCATACTTTACTCTCCCTAATGGCCTTCGGCTTTAACTTTTTAATTTCCTGTAGGTCTCAGCAGCATGAGAGGGTCTCGCAAGCTTTTTGTTGCTCACTAACCCGTGAGCCGTGGACTGGGGACTCACGAGTGAGGAGCGGTGGATGAAGTATTATCTGACTTGGCTGTCGTTTTCCCCGCTTGTTGTGGGGTTTGGGGGTGGGATATGGAGCCTTGCAACCCTAATTGCGCGTGGGCTTCTATTCTTTTTTTTGTAGAAATAAAGTTAATACCGGTGACTCCGCTTACAGGTGCGCACACATAGAAGGGTAGCCTCCAGGTGTACCACCACCAAGATGACCCGTCCTCAAAACACCCGACAATTATTTCCGCTTTCTCATTTCAAGCCGGCCGAAGGGCCAGCGCTGGGCGGATGGGGTGGGAGACACAGACCTTCCCAAAGCGGCTCGCCGCAGGAGGGTCCGGCCCAGAGCTCCCACCCGAGCAGCC
>VZTL01028434.1:0-35858 GCA_013400535.1 Scopus umbretta | reverse complement strand
CGGGGGCAGGAGGGGGAGCGGTGTCGGCGCTGCGGGGGGACGCCGCCGCCCCCGCCATGCAGGCGCAGGTAGGGCTGGCTGGGGAGGGGGCAACGTGAGGGCCGGCGAGTGCCCCCCGCGGCCGGGAGCGCCGGAGGGAGGACGGCGCCGAGCCCGGGCAGGTGTCTCCGCCGCCAGTGCCCTTAGGCGGTAACTCGAAGGCTCGCAGACCTTGCGTTGGTTGCTGCTGCTGCTGCTGCTGCGATCTTCAGAGATGATGTTGGCGGAGCAAGCCCAGAAGTGGTTCCCAACTCACGTGCAAGTTACGGTCCTCCAAGCCAAAGGTCTGAAGCCAAAAGGTAAAAATGGCAGCAACGATGNGACCTTCCCAAGGCGGCCCGCCGCGGGAGGGTCCGGCCCAGAGCCCCCCCCCGAGCAGCCCAAGCCTGCGGCCTCTCCGCGGCTGCCAGCCCCGCGCGTCCCCTCCTCGGACCCACAGGTTCCGGGGGCTCCTTTCCCTCGCTAAACATCGCTATTAACGCTGATACTGTTGCTTGCCACTGCTAGCTTTACGATTAAGACGACTACAGCGTTGTTAGCTGCAAGAGACTAGTTCATGTCGACAGAAGCCCCCTCCGGCCCGCAGCTGCGGTGGAGACCTCGCTCCCCTCGAGAAATGGCCACCGCGGAGAACTAACGCCAGCGGGGCCTCNGGCTGGCTGGGGAGGGGGCAACGTGAGGGCCGGCGAGTGCCCCCCGCGGCCGGGAGCGCCGGAGGGAGGACGGCGCCGAGCCCGGGCAGGTGTCTCCGCCGCCAGTGCCCTTAGGCGGTAACTCGAAGGCTCGCAGACCTTGCGTTGGTTGCTGCTGCTGCTGCTGCTGCGATCTTCAGAGATGATGTTGGCGGAGCAAGCCCAGAAGTGGTTCCCAACTCACGTGCAAGTTACGGTCCTCCAAGCCAAAGGTCTGAAGCCAAAAGGTAAAAATGGCAGCAACGATGCCTACACCATCATACAGCTGGGCAAGGAGAAGTACTCCACCTCGGTGGCTGAGAAGACCCTGGATCCCGTCTGGAAAGAAGAGGCCTCCTTCGAGCTCCCTGGATTACTCATGCAGGAGAATCCAGAAAAATACATCCTGTACCTGATTGTCATGCACAGGTCGCTGGTGGGGCTGGACAAGTTTTTGGGACAGGTGGCAATAAGTCTGAATGATATATTTGAGGACAAGCAAAGAAGGAAAACAGAGTAAGTGGTGGTGGTTTTTTTTCCTTATGATTTGTATTCCTGGTATGCTTGCACTTGGGGGGGGGGCAGGAGAATAGTAGCCTTATTATCAACGCACTTTGAAATGAAATTAGGACATTGGTGTCTTCTGTGGTGTGTTCAAAGCCCCTAACATGGAGTTACGTCATTGCAGCCTGACCTCTTCCAGAGAGAAGTTTACTGTAATCACAGTGGTCGCCCTGCACAGGGAAGGGCTGTCAATAACATTAACATTTTTTGATGAATTCTTGTGTGCAACGTGAACTCATTATGGGTCCATTTTTCTAAAGAGTTTTCTTCGTTCTGCTTGGAGCCACGTCCCCATTCAACTCCTACCTCAATTTGAACCATGTATGAGGCTCAGACTCCCTTGAAGCCTGGTAGTGTTCTCTTTAAAAATGTTTTCCTTCAATTGCTGCAACCAAGCGTCTTTAAATATTTTATATTTATGTTTTAGTGGTCAATGAGCTGTGACTTAGTGAAGGCTTACCACAGCAGCACAGTGCTTTTCTGATCCTGATTAGTCCTAGGCCGCGATCCTGCAGGCCGCTCTGTGCAGCGGGCCTCAACAGAGAAGACTGAAGAGAAATTTCTGCTGTTGCAGTAGCCTCTGTCATTACCTGCATAAGCCTTTGTCAAACAAAATTGCCATTTGCCAGCAAGTTCTGGCACTGGAATGCAAAAAAAAAAAAAAACCACCAAAAAACCCCAAAACCAAAAAACAACAAGGGAAAAAAATACAAGCATCACAGCAGTTTATGAGGCTGAACTGTAAATGTATCTAACTCTCCGGGTTTTTTAACCAGTTAGTAAAATTCGTTGTAATTTCTAGTTAGGACATGGTTGCATGAAGATGTCTGATAGCAGTGTAATTTATCCTCCAGAGCGTATAGGAATAAACTGCAGGCGTAAGCGCACGGCAGGCATGTCTGTGACTACATGATTTGTGTTTGTTTTAGCGATGCTTTTCCCACAGAACTAGTCAGAGAACAGCATGGAGACCTCCAAGCTAGCTGTACGTAGGCAGTGACAGATGAGCACTGACAAGTCTTTCTGCAGTGGTTAAAAAGTTCCTGCCCCAGGTGCCTTTCCTCCTCTCGTATCTCTTCAATAGAGTAGAAAGGCTCCTGTGCCCAAAGCTGACCTGTTCAAGTCTGTTACTTCTCCTGTTGGTGCTGGTGGGTCTGTGGTAAGATGCTGGACTTTGCATCAAAGCGACTAAGAGGCTGGCATCGTTGGTCTGTCGCTGGCTGTGCTGGGGAGGCGTTAACCTCCAGCAGAGTCCGAGCGGGCAGTTGGAGGTGGAAATTGGTACAGCAACACCAGCCAAGGTCTTGTTGATCAGACAACTCTTTCTGCAGAAACCATCTCAAAACCTGGTCCTGCTTGTGTGCAGTGGCTGAGATTGAAGGAGCACCAAAGACAAGTCAAAGCTGTCTTTGCCGTGGTGTTTGTTTTGGGTTGTTTTTTTTAAAAACTAAATTTTTAGCAAAACAGTATGTTCACTAACCATATAATAGGGAACAACGTGTCCGTGCAGAATCTCTCGTGGGTTCATGGTCTGAAGTATACTTTTTAATTGCTTATCTTTTTAAGGACAAACCACTTACCTTGATGCAATACATGGTAATGCCTGTAGCCTTAGGGTCTTAATTTCTATTTACACTTGACTCTAGAAGTTTCAGTGCTCTTTAGACATGCATCTTAAATATTCTTTAGTCATCAGTTGTAATTATCTTGCAAGTCATTGGCAACTACCTTAGTTTCAACACCTAGCTGCTCTACAGAAAAGAAGGTGAGTGAACGAAGTAGAAACACTGCTAACTGTAAAAAGTTTGTAAGACTGGGTAGAAATACGTGTTCAGAAACTGGAGGAAAATATGTGAATTATTCATGTCTTACTGTGAGTACCAAAGCCTCTTTTCCCTTTGGGGAGCCATCGCTATTGCAGCAATTTTAGCAAAAGTAGTATTGGAGTCTTAAAAAATGATTGCAAAACTGTGTGAGTGGGGGTAATTAACAGAGCCCTTGTGATAGTTAAATAAATATTCAGATCTCGTCAGTATTTTTGTATGAAGTTGTGCTTAGTAGGGCTTCATAGGTGTTCTTTATTTTTTCCTTTCTTTCTCTGAAGTGTGAGAAAGGAACTCTCCCGCTGTGTAAACGTGCGGCGGTGCTTCCCTGGACCACCACGGAAATTACCAGGGCTCCCCGAGAAAGCTGCGCTCTGCCTGCGAGCTGTTCTGCAGACGATGGGGGCCTTTGGGGAAATTTTTACAAACAGCCCAAGTCCTATTTTCAGAAGTTACTCGAGCATTTAAGATTGCAAATCTTATTAAAAGTTGATGGGTGTTAGGCTTCTAGAGCCGAACAGCCGTACTTGTGAAAGTCTTACGTACACGTAAAAGTGCGGATAGGCAGTTAGTGGGATTTTTGGCAGCACGTACTCGCTTAATGTCGATTTAAATTCTTACGAGATAGAAGCCACTGACAGTCCAGTTTTCCTGGCGGTGTCTTTAGGTGCTTAGAAACCTAGAAAATGTCCTTTTTGAAACTCACTTGTGAAAAAATAATTCAGAGTCCTTAAGCGTTCAGATGTTTTCGAAAAGTTATCAGGGTTGTCTGCTCGTGTGCCTCCGTGAAATGCGCGTGCGTTGTTGCTGACTCCTTTAAGCGTTAGTTCGAGATGTGGATGCAATATTTGGACGTGTATGTGGGAGGAGGGCAGACTTTCAAGAATACATTTGCAAATGCGATCTCAAACAAAACACTCTTTCTTTCCTTCCTTTTATTAAATCCCTTTTGATACAAAATATTCCTAGTCCTGTGTTGGCAGTAAACTGAGGGTAATATATTAGGACCCGAAGACCTTCTAGCTGTGACTGTGGTGTGGGAACTGAGATACCCAGTGCCTTTCAAGACCAAGTCCAATGTCTTTATTACCAAAGCATTCTGATGGTTGAAAGCTATATTCATTGTTTCAGAAACCCTAATCTGTTTTATTAAGCAATGTTTTTACTTTCAAATATGTTCAACAGGCTTGTGGTGTTATTAAATCCAGAGTTATTTTCTCATGTTGATGTAACCTTAACATTTCTTGCTTTGTTTGGGGATGAATGAGATCCAGTTATTTGATGAAGTGTCTATTGGTAATATTTCTACTTTTTAATATATTTAATAGCTTCCTCTTTCCAACACAGCTGTACATATGGTGCTGTAAGAGACAGACTCAAGAGTCACCAGGGTATTGCAAAAAAGATATTTAATATTCTGCACAATGCTGAACCCTGTCAGCAATTCCCTAGTGCTTTTTTAGTAAGGAGGTATGAGAAGTGAAGGCTACCAGCTGATTTTTAATTCCTAGGAAGACCGTGGGGCATGTGACGTTCAGCTTTTTGTATATGTTTTTATTTAATATTTTATAATTTGGAATAAATACATTTAAAAATTCACTGCAGCTTTAGAAACATTATGTTAGGGAAAAATAATCCTTTTTTCTGGATAGCTTTTTTGGTTACTTGTCACACCTTCAGAAAAATACTCTCTGCAGTAAAGTTTTCAGGCAGAGGCCTTATGATAGGATTCATGTATCCTGTGTTCTAATAAACTTGATTTCACACAATATTTAATGAAATAAGGCAGTATATTTATTGTAATTTGATAGTGAAAATTTTGTATGCACCATCACGCAGTGGCCTTTCTCTTTCTTTCTGAAGTCGATGATTTTTCGAATTCTTAAAAGTGAAAATTCCGGGAACAGTTAGATCCAGGTGTGGCTCAGATGGTCCCTTACTAGGTCTCTTCCTGAGACCTCAGCCAAAGCATCTGCAGAATCCTAGTTCATTTTCTTTCTGCATCAGTGCAAAAATGCCCATCACACTGTGCTAACTTTGTAAATTTGTGTGTCTGGCATCTCTGCTGTAGTTGGAAATGGACAGGCTCTTTTTACTTTTTTTACTTTTACAGAATTGAAAACTAGGCTCCAGATGCTGAGAGATTTTACTGATTTTTTTTATTTTTTTTTAACAGTTCAAAAGCTTGGGAGATACTGCTTTATTGGAAGTATATTTAGCATAAGTTTTCAGATCTTAGATTTCTGTCAGCTTTTTATTTTTTGCAGTAAAATCCTGTGGGTTTTTTTAATTCATCCTGAGAAATACATGACAATTTTTTTTGGTCTGCTGTTGCAGAAAAAATATACCTCTCTTGCTCTCGCAGTTTAAATGTAAATGATGGATCAATTAATGTGTTGTTTTAAAGCATATATACATTTTGGTAATAGTTTCAATTCAGTTATAATTCATAGTTGTCTTAATACTGCTGATGGTCTGACACTGTGTTACATCAAAACACATTTTTGAACTATCACGGAATAAAAAAATAATCATTTGCTGACATGTCTTAATTTACTGAAGTATTTTTCAGTAGTTTTTCTTAATGATGGTGCTTTTTTTTTTTTTTTCCCTCCTGTGTGCTAAATAAACACAGCAATAGAAGAACAAATTTCCGTTAGATTTCGCCATGATGTTACTTATATTTCACTGGCATTTGCTTCATCCTTCTTGTTCTCTAATTCCACACTATTTATTGTCCATTCTTTTATTAGCTTTCCTGGAGAGCTAATGTTATTATACCTTCAGCTGATTTAAGATGCAATGCTGCTCTGGAATGTTATAAATTTGAGGGGAGCAGGCGCTGGTAGAGTTACTATTTCTTAGGGAAATTTAGTTGGAGGAGACATGTTGATTTGTGACTTAATTCTCCTTTTCCCTGGTTTCTGTAACACCTCAACAATTTTCGGTAATACCCCCCAACTGCAGCAGTGTTGTAAAATTGCCTATTTGAGCATAATACACTGAAGGCATCTTGGCTTTATCTAAGATGCTTCTCCTCTGCTTACATCGATCCTGTAAAATAGTCAAAACCATCTTCTCGGCAAACAAACAAACGAAAAGAATTAACGATTGGCCACGATCAATACCCCTGTGTTGTAAGCACTTATGCTTTAGTGCTGCTGAGCTTCCCGAAAGGTACGAAAATTGTGTGACTTCCTCCAAATTAATGTGAATTCTTTCTTGGCAGCCTCCCCCTTGGATAGGGACAGGTTCCCCCTTTGCCTGCCTCTGCCCTGTCCCCTCTCTCATCTGTAGCAGCATAAGCAAGAGGCAGGTGCTCGAGTAGGCGGCTTCAAATGCAACTTGGATTATGAACAAGCAAACAACTGCTAGTAAATATAGTATGATTGTCAAGGACTCGGTGCTTGTTAATGAATGGTGCCTTTTTAAAAAATAATTCCACAAAGCGTAACACATTATAAACATTATTTACTATTTTTGAGTCTTAAATTTAGTTTAAACCAGAAAAATGCATTTTGTGTGATAACACTAAATAGTAGTGGAAATGGCAGGCTGTAATAGAAATTATCAAAATGTTGTGGTTGAAGTAAGAGAAAAAAACTCCTTGCATTCTAGTCAAAAGTGGGAAGAGTAGTAACCACGAAATTTGTTAAAGGTGCAGTAATAATGAGCATCCTGGAGGATCCATATGGATTCATCCTGTTGCTCGGTGAATGTAAATGAAAGAGAGTTAGTAGTGAGGAACAGAAGCAAAAGATGGTTATAGAGGAAAACGAAAAGTTGTGCCCAGTTGTAGCTTTATGGGATCATACCAATATTTTCACATTACCTAGTAATATTCCCCGCATTTACACTTTGACAAGAAATGCAAGCACATCCTCTGAATAAGTCATCATTCTGAGTCAGAGTCTGAGTGCCATCTGGATTGAAATACTTCTCCATTTTCTGTGCACACATACACATGCTTGAACACACATTCAGCTGAAATAACTGGCCTCAGTTCTCAAACCTTCGGTTATTTTGTTTCTGAAATAAAAGTTTTCGCACATAGTCTTTAGCCAAAAGAATAAGTAAACTAAGAGCACTTAATTCCTTTGATTATAGTTGATATTAGCTAACCCTTAGTAAGGGTGTAGAGATATGCGTCAGTTCCCATATGTTTTGTGGTGTTACGATGTCACTCTGTAATACTTATTTTTAAACTCTGCTCTGTGTATCTCGTATCTCGTTTCAGTTGGCTTCCAGAAAGTAATAGTATTCATCCTTGTGAGTGTCATCACTTATTTTAATAAATAATCTGTTTTCTTCTTCATTTCCCCTCATACACGGTGTGGTCTGTGCTCAGCCCCTTGCCTTAATTTTCCTATTTACCGACTTTTGGGGCAGTCTTTTCAGTATGGTATCCGAGTGATTTATCACAAAACATACTTTCGCATTTTTCAAAGTGCATTTGCTGCTGGTGAAAGTGTTACACAGTTCTGGGCTTTAGATGTTGGGTTTTTTCCATTAGCTGTGGACGTTTCCGTTAGCGGGGTCTTGCGAAGCAAGTTTCTTCAGCGTATCTAGCTTGAACATAGTAATCTAAGATGAAGAAGTACTTCTTTCCTGTTACAGCTGATGGATGCGTTCTATCATTCGGATTTTGATGCTGTTCTGTAGGGGTAGTTTTAGAAGTACCTGCTGGTGTAGAAAATTCTCATCGCTGTGTAGCAGATTAAAGTTGCTTAGCAGATCAGGATGCTGATTTTACCTGTAAAATCAAGGTTAGAAGCCTTGTAGATGCTGTGATAGTTATGTGGCTTTTTGCAGAATTCTTTCAATAATTTGTGAATTAAAATCAAGATTTTGCAAAAATATTTGGGTGCAATCTAATGATTTCAGCAAAGCAAAATTAGATCAGCTCAACAGCTGTTTCCTGGTAGAGGGAAGGCAGATTGGTGTATCTGAGAAGCAGCAAGTTGAGTGGGAAAATTCCTTTAGTACTTTCCATCTTCGGCACTGGCAAGAAGATGGAGTCAGAATATCACCTAACATGCACAAGTTGAATGTGCTGGCTAGAAGACTTCACATTCCTGTTGAAATTGGTAGACAAGTATACCGGTGGTTTTGGAGGCTGTTAAAGTTTCACGTATATAATTAAAATGTAATTAAAATTATGTAGTGGTTTTTCTTACCCATACTGTTACTGTTTTTCTTACCCATCACGTGTAACCACTGTTACATGGTGAGCAGAATAGGTTGAGTGATGCTTCTTCAAAGAAGAGAGAGGGCTAAGACTCTAATTAGGAGAAGAGAAACAAGATACTGGTTTCAAAATATTTGTTGAATGCAGGATGAAGAGTGCAATGTGAATAGTATAGATAAGCAAAAGGGAGTTGGAAAACCAAGTTAATGGAAAAAAAAAAGAAATCAGAAAAAGGGAAGAAAAAGAACAATTTAAAAAATTGTGTTGCAAATGTATGTTTGTAGATCACTAGCTATTTAGATGGCATAGGCAGGCCAAAATTTTGTAACTTGCTCATTTATAGTGTCATAGAATCAAGGTTGGAAAAGACCTCTAAGATCATCTAGTCCAACCGTCAACCCAACAACACCATGTCCACTAAACCATGTCCCAAAGTGCCACATCTACATGTTTTTTTGAACACCTCCCGGCATGGTGACACCACCACCTCCCTGGGCAGCCAGTTCCAGTGCTTGATCACTCTTTCAGTAAAGAATTTTTTCCTAATATCCAATCTAAACCTCCCCTGGTGCAACTTGAGGCCATTTCCTCTCGTCCTGAAGTAACTTATTTCAGTTTTCTCCTTCACGCTTTCTGTCTAGCTTTACTAATATAAAGGATTCAGTACTACTAATACTACACAATTTACTTTAATAGGATGGAGAAAATGGTTATTGTCTTTCTTAGAAATAAGGGAGTTTGCTTTTTCTGTCTCTAATTGTAGGTATGGCCAGAATTGAGTAATTCTGTCATGGTTAGAAAACAGCCATGTTTCTTCAGATAGGGGTTTAGTTTTTCAGGGCTGACTGGTCAGCAGGATTTTTCCTATTCAGCCTGGAATGTTGATCTTCTCTACATGTTCAAAAAAATTGTCAGCATACGGAGTGGCAATTTACATAATACTCACAAAATAAAAATTATCAGAAACCTGTGAAAGACAGGCAAAGACCATTAGTGCAGTCAAAACCAGATGAGAAAAAGCAGCAAGGGTTGTTCTGATGGAAAGCAAAGGGGAAAAGTCAAAATTAGAGGGTGTATGGAGGATGTTGTCCTACAGAACATTTGAAGGTGAGAGCAAGAAGTATGAATGTGATTCAGAAGGCAATAGGGCTTCCTTTGAAGTTGGGAAAATTTGCCAGACTTTGTACAAGGTCTGTTTAAATAAAGACTGTCTGCAAGACTGGATGTAATATTTGGTTATTAAATAAAAGGGCATCTGCTCTCATAAAAGCCACCCTGTTTTGTTCGTGTATGTTATTGGCTATTTTCCTACTTTCTACAGGCTTTCTATAGAATAAGCTCATGGCAGCCTGACAAATGGAGCATTTATTGTGGCTAAAAGTACTGTAAACAAAACCAAAATAGCAAGTTTTATTGACTTTTATAATACATTACAATTTTTTAAATTGGCAGTGGTATAGTGGAATTTAGTATTTTAGGACCCAAATGTTGTTATCTGAAAACAGTGGACCTCATTTTCCAATTCTTTTTTCTGTTATATACAGTGCTGTTTTTCCTATTTGTTGCTCACGCCCATGTGTTGTAGAAACAGATTCTAATGAGAAACATTTACAGACTCAGTTGCTCATTCATGTGCAGCTCCACACAAATGCATTGCCTGCATTTGTTGTAATCTGTTTTAAAAAGTAATTATTTGCCTTTGAATTTGAAGAAAATAATGATTTGAGTCTGCTTCTCATATTGTCTTGTTATGAGCTGAAGCATATGGAACCTCCATTATAACTAAAACAAGATAAACTCTCCAAGGTAACAAAGAAACCTTCTTGAAATGCCTATGAAAATTAAATATCTGTCTTTTATACAAAGATTTGATCCAGTGATCATTATTCAAATAGAAATTCCACTGAAGTCCAGAGGAATTTCGCTGGAGTAAAGAGTTTATGATTAAATTATGTTGGAATCAGTAGTAGTGTTGAACCTGGTCCCAGCAAGTATGAGGTCCAGTCCCATATGCCGTTCTGTTACCTTCCTAGGGTAAGGAGGGTTTCTTTGTTTTCCCAGCTGAACTTATTTTTAGTGTCAAGTTCTTCAAAGTCTACTTTGAAATCGAGTGTACAAGCTGCAAAGGCAACGTAGTAGTTGTGTGCTGGAATTCTCTCCTTCAGACTTGGTGAATGTCAAAATAGGATGTGGAGGTATGCTGTTAGGAGGCGAGTACTGGTAGCGACACAGAGTGGTTGTTGATTCATGATAAGAGTGTCAATAACTGAGTTAAGTTTTAAAAGAAAAGGCTTTCTTCTACACAGCAAAAGCTTAAGAGTTTATGTCTTGATGTTGTTCTAAAACAAGTTAGCAACTGTCATACATCAGCTTAAAGTTTGGATAATTCCTAAATAGAAACATAGAAAAATTCAACAATCATATTGGAGACACAGTGTTAATGTTTGAGACCTGCGACGGGAGGGAAAGAGGGAGAAGGGGAATATGTTTTCCTACAGTGTAGGCTGAGCCATTAAATTTGAATATCAAAAAGTGAGGTCCTCTCTGCCTATTAAGCCTCTTAAAACACTCAGAAGCCTTATTTATGTTTATGTTTAGTGTCTGTCTAAGGCATCATGGGGAGGACTTTCTCAGTTTCAGGGTGCTTTTTGGTTTGGTTTTTTTTTTCTGCACAGGCAAGATCTGTCTGAGCAAGGGCTTGCTCATTGTGGCTGTGTATTGTTTTTATTTTTTTAAGAGAATATATGAACATACTTTCTTTTAAAGAAGAGTTTTAAACACAGTTGGCTATCTTGTCTTCCAGTTTTGTGATATTATATATCACAAAAAAAGATTTACTCTTGGTTCTGTTGTGTGTGTTTTCTGTAATGACTCTGTAGATGACTTAAAGTGTTTCTGGAATCAGTTACCAAGAAGTGAAACATTATTAACTAAAAGGAAAAATGATCCATCTTCTTCAGACACATAACATATTTCAGGTTTTGCATTTCATTTG
Organism: Scopus umbretta; assembly: GCA_013400535.1. Classification (NCBI taxonomy): domain Eukaryota; kingdom Metazoa; phylum Chordata; class Aves; order Pelecaniformes; family Scopidae; genus Scopus; species Scopus umbretta. The sequence continues at coordinate 24,578 of VZTL01028434.1, read as the reverse complement.
AAATACATAAATGAAGTTACCTCACAACAGAAGAAAAACTTTCTTCCTAAAGGTTTAATTGTCCTGCTACAGTTTGAACTTGTGGATCTACTGGTCTGGATTCATGTTGTCCAGTGCCAGGACAGAGAAGGTCTGATATTTCTTAAGTATTCTGGTTTAGTCTGGGATATAAAACCTTTTGGACATCACAAAGCAACACAAAAAGTCTTAATACTCTTTATCCTTTCATTATTTCTTTGGTGGATCACTTTTAGAAGTATTTTATCAACTCAGAAAATAGTATCTCTGCCTGAAAGTTTGATATCAGCTGTCACCTTTAAAAATATTTATGAAATCTGAAAGGAAGCTGAGGGTTATTTTAGTCCTTTCCTGATCTTGTTTTCTATATTTGCAGTATTGAATAATGTATGTATAACCGCATGATCAATTTTGCATCTGTGCTGATAGGCAATTTCATTTCTTAGACTCCAGTTCAAAAGTTACTTTGTCGTGATAACGCACTGTTGTGTTAGCATGTGTGCATGCGTTTCTCCTGACAGTGGGTTTAGAGCACTTCTTTAGAGCTGGCGGATCTGAAATATGTCCTTGTGCCCTTTTGAAATAGGAAAAGGCTATTGATGATGGGTGTGGAGAAGGGATTGTCTGTCGGTCGTTCATGTAGGTGAAGGAAGATTGAGCCATAATTCTGCAGGTGCTTCCACGGGGCAGCAGGGCTCCATAGGGAATGAATGTGATGCTTGGATACTGATAAAGCCTTTGTTGGATCTGGCAAAGCAGCACACTTGGCTTTTTGAAACAGGTGATCATACCTTTGATCTCTTTTCAAAGAGTGGGGGTTTATGTCACGGTTCCAAAGCCTGTGGAGATATTCCTGAAGTTAATCCTACTGGTGACCTGCAGAAGAAGGGACGGCTGTTAGATGCACCAGGCACTCGCTGTTCTGCCACCAGCGCTCGTGGAGTCACAGCTGCAGAACTGAAATGATGGTTGACTATTCAGGTGTCTCAGTTATTTCTTTGCTAGTGCTAGTGCCATTGACATAAATCTTAATCAGTGGTTAGAAGGAAAGGACAGAGGGGAAAAATGTTTGCTAGCGTATAAACCTGAGCAAAAGCAAAGGAGAAAAGGTTGCTAGATGAAATGTTTGCCACATAGTATACATTCACATGATATACATCACTGCTAAATAAAGGCCAGTTGAAGAATACCAAGTGTTCTTTTAAATAGCAAAATAAAATGCATTTGTATTTATAAGTAACATTTTTATATTTATAATTAACATTAGATACATAACTCTCCTTTGTAAGCAGATGTGAGCCCATTAGCTTTGATGAAGTTTGGTAAGCTTCCACAGAGTTGATTTTGGTTCTTCAAACAGGTGAACACTGCAAAGAGTTTCATGCTTGCTTAGTTATTAAACTTTCTCTTCAATACCAAATATGGACAAAAAAGTTTTTCAGTGCAGGAGTGTTTTAAATTTTGGTATGGAATTTGGTTTTCATATTTTAGATTATACTAGTCAGATATATTAACCAGAGTTTAGTGACTTGCCTCCAACAAACACAACTTAACTTGCTTTTTTTCTCCTTTAAGGTGGTTTCACCTAGAGTCCAGACAAGGGAAGAGAACTAAAGACAGGGGAGAAATAAAGGTCAATATTCAGTTTATGAGGAATAACATGACAGCAAGTATGTTTGATTTGTCAATGAAGGACAAAACCAAATCCCCTTTTGCTAAACTGAAAGACAAGATGAAGGGTCGAAAAAACGATGGGACATTTTCGGATACATCCTCTGCAATCATCCCAAGTACTCACATACCTGATACAAACGTAGCGGTATGTAGTGGTGAAGTACAAATGAAATCAAAACCAAAAAGACCGTTCCTTTTGGGACCTCAGCGGCTATCCTCAGCTCATTCAATGTCAGATTTAACGGGATCACATGTCTCCTCAGACAAAATGAAATCCAGCACAGTTGGCTACTCTCATCTTTTCAGGCGACAGCTAGAATCTTTTGGTTCAGTTGATGAAGGTGGTAAGTAAAACTCATGACCATTATAATTACAGTTCATTGCTATTAGAGCACTCAAAAGTCTGTTTCCTTAGTTTGTGAAGCAATTACAAGGCCACAAAGTTAAGAATTATTGCTGGCCTATTTTTTTTTCACCTCCATTAGTTGGTGGTAACTCATAATTGCTGTTTCTGAGCATAAGGAATAACTTCCATTGGTCATAATATACAATAATTTAGCATTTTTTTTATGTCCTTATTTGAGAGTATGTTGTGGTGAAGCATTGCATTCTAGAGGGAACTCTAGGCAAAATAGCATCTTGTGAAAAATAGTCTTTAGATAAACCTTATTTAAACAAGGAACAGAAAATACTTTGCATTGTTCAAAGTTATTATGCAGGAACCGTTGCTTTCTGGAATGGCACAGTAGTCATAGCTGTCTTCTTTGTAGAACTTAGTTTTCACACAGGAAACAAGAATTTGCTGTAGTGTCTATCGATAAACATTTCTGAACCTAAGGTAAAATGGGTTCTCTGCATGTCATGAGCTATGATATAGTGTCTCATTGATTATATACTAATGACAGATTGTTTGCAGGGAGTCTAAAATCTCCACATAGAAGGACATTAAGTGTTGATACTTCTAAAATGAACCAGCTTGACAGCACAGCTGATGAAACTGCACTTGAAGCACAAAATGACCCATTTACCAATGTGAGTGCTTCGTTACCCCAAAAATTTGCTACACTGCCAAGACAGAAGAATCCGTTTGAAGAAAGCCCAGCAACATGGGATCAAAACATAAGTCTGTTTTCCAAACCTGTCGAAATCAGAAAAGAAATTAAAAAAGAGAAAAAAGAGAAAGTTAGTCTTTTTGAAAGAGTGACTGGAAAAAAAGATAGCAAGAGGTCAGATAAACTTAGCAATGGGGGATCAGACAGTTCTACTGACTTGAAATCACCTAGTGCATTTGGTGAAACTCATCAGGAGAGTTTTGATTATGATTCGACTAATCCGTTTATGACAAACTTCAAGCCTACAAGCATGTTGCCATCTTCAAGGTAGGTTTTTGCTGTATTTCAATCTGATATCTTGAACATGTTATATAAATGAAAATTTGAAGTGTTGAGGAACACAGTCTTGGTGCTTTTTATACGTTTATATCATTGCTTATCTATTTCTAAGTAAAAGTTATGAAATTTTTATGTAGTTTGATCTTATTTTACTTGGTTTTGAAGTTACATTTATGTTACTAATATGTACTGTGAATGTTCTTGGGTACTTGCGTTTGTGGAAGACCTTGTTCATGCTTCAGAATGGGTCCTTCCTGAAAGTCTTCTGCTTTCACTGAACACTCATTGCTAGTTATTACACTGCCCTAGGTCAAAGTTTTAGAGGGAAAGGTTTCAAGTCTAAGGGAAAGATGAAGAAGAATAAATAAAAAGGGTGAAGAAAATGTGAGTAATGAAAACAAATCCTGCAGATGTCACCACTTGGAGAAAAAAATGGATTTAGATTCTATATGCTAAAGCACAAGAATTGAAGACCATGCTGTTTCTAAATGGGAGCACCCACATGGGCACTTATCACGCTTGAATTCATTTGCCTCGCTGTAGCTTCGCTGAGTTCCTATATATTCAAGCCGTTGCACAAGGCAGCAGTTTATGTGCTAAGCAGAGTGAATTAAGTTACAGGGGCTGATAAGAAACTTTGATTTAAATAATCCATTTTAATCTTTGTTTGTCTATCAACAGTTAACTTGTCTTCCTTAAAAAAAAAAAAAAGTGTATCCCACAGTTTGTTTCCTTTCTGGCTTTTGTTTGCTAGTGAGGAAAATATACTCTCTCTTTATATATATATAAAAAATATATATAAATACACCCCCCCACACACACACATATACTGTTTCCAATAGATAAATACTTAAGCAGTTAATTATTTAACTTCTATTCATTTGTACTCTCATTTTTTTTAGTATATTAATGCCAGAAATTAACAGTCCTTTTTTTTTTCTTTTTTCAAGGTAATGAGTCATTTCTGTTTAATGACTTAAATTTGGTAGAAATTGAATTTAAAATGAAAATGCTCCAAACTTGAACCTTAAGGTTGTAAAATAAATGACCGTTGTAAATGGAAAACATGGTTTTAACAAATGCCTTTTCCCTGTCTATTAATTCATTAATTAATGACAGTAGTATTTTTCTTTAAAAAAAAAAAGTAATTTGTTCTTCTTGTCATTTCTTTAAGATTTTAGAACAGATTGATCTTACTGTATCCCAGCTCAGTTTTATTTATAGGTTAGAATGCATGCACTCCTGACTAAAACTTTTAATCATTTTCTCAACAAAACTAATCATGGACGTGAATTAGATAAATGAACTGAAATGGAACTGCCATAGAAAAGATTTGGTTGCTAGAAGCTCATACAGACTTCAATGAATTATCTTCTTAGCGTCTTCTACAAGTCAAGTCAGTTCCTAGTGTCTCAAACAACGTGTTTACAGGCAGAGTCTTAGAATATTATTTATTTAATAAAGGATTTCTCTAGATTAGAGTAAGGTTAGGATGTAGCTTGGTTTGTCAGAAGTTAAACTTCCATTTAAATAAGCTCCTTTAAAGAGAAGTAATTTAAATAACAATTAAAATTACACAGCATTTAATTTTTTTAAAATGAAAAAATGTATTCAGGCAGATGCTAGATACAAGTAGTGAAATCTTTTGAAGTTCTTGAATGCAGCAGATCTTGATAAATACAAATCTTTAACGGTAACCATGATGGGCTTTTTTTTTTCTTTATTTTGTAATTAAAAAGCTCATCACAGTGCCCATTCAGAAGGACTCTCGTCATTTATTCCTTCTCTTTGTAAGAGTCTCTTTTACTAGTTCTTGACTTTTATGTAAACATAAACTTTTGATAAGACAAATAGATACTCTGTTATTTTCAAAAAGCCAAAAATAGTAAACATTTTGACCTTTTCTATAAGACAGCTATTATGGAATAATACCTAGCATGCAATAACTTAAGTTAAAGCTCTCAATTTTTATATGCTCCAGTATTACGTTCTGTGAGAATCTTTTAGAATAAGTTCACTTTCTTTCAAATGTGTCTTGTACAATGATTTTCTTTTGAAGTAGAAACTAATACAAAATGTGCATATTTAATAAGTTTACAGTTTACCTTTTATCTGTGAAGGACTTGTTGAATAGAATCAATTTTTAATTTTTCAAACTAGTAATACTGTGAAGAAAGAATTATATAAGTCTGTGGGCACAAAATAAATGAGGTTGAGTAACAAATTTGGTATGCAGAAAGCATACACAGGGAATTTAGACTTTGAGTTGCTTTTTATTTACTCAACATGCTATTAAGCTCTTTTGGATGGATACCATTTCCACAAGTAAACCAGGCAGTATCTTTTTATTAAGGTGTGTCCAAAATCGGTGTTCTAGTGTGGGTGAGGAGTTTACTTTGCAGGTGGATCTCCCAGTTAACCCCACTTAGCCAAATTTGAGTGATGGAATGGTCCTGGGACATGTGAACTGGATTCCTGTCTGATGAAACTCAACTGGAAGATGTATTCCAGGAGCACTCTGTAGACACAAAAGGGTGTTCAGTCCGTGGGACCAGGCTGGAGAAAGAGCAAAGTGAAAGAAAAAAACCCCATAGTAATCCTTTTCCCCCACCTTCAAAAAAAAAAAAGACCAAACCCAACTCTTTCATGTGCAGAGTGTGAAGGTCAGGTTCTTAGCACCAATGAACCTATGTCTGTAAAGTTAGTGTGAGTCTTTTCAGTGACTTTGGTAAGCTTTGGATCAAGTCATCCTGACTGATTGCGGTTGGTAATGTTGACTAAACAGGAATGACGTGCAGGAGAGCAGCTCATAACAACATCACTAACTGATGGCTAGGTGAGTTGCAGAATGGAGTTGCTGAATAGCCCTTCACTCAACCAATCGTTAAGGGCTAACTGGCTATACCCATACTGTCACTAATTACTCTTATTTACCAAGTAAAAGAATGCAGATAAGTACATTTTCCATGTGTTTCTCAGCTGCTGATGCAGAATATCTAGAAGTGGTTCAGCAACAGTTACAGGATTTTTTTTTTCTTAAAAGCAAGAAGTATCCCAGGATTATTTGAAAATTATGATTTATTTTTATTACTATTATTTATTATTGTTATTTCAAGAAGGTTTAAGAAGTATTTTGGAAAAGCAAAACAAAACCTGCCTGGTTTGTGTATAATACTAGTTGTCAGGAAATCACAAAATATGGACCCCTAATTTCTATTAATCTCTGCTCTGGCAAAGGCTTGGGCTTGTGGCTTTGGTGAAATCACTTAGTCTCCCTGCTCCTGATCTATAAAATGGGCATGATATTTTGTTACCTCTTACAAATGCTGAGTGGATAAATTAGTATTTTGTAAAGGTTTTATACATATGGTATTACAGTATTACATAAGTGTTAAGATTGGGGGGGGGTTTATTGTCTGTTGTAGGTGTAATATAGCTATTTATGAGCTGATTTCTCGACAATTTAAAAATCCTGCAGTCTCATAGTGAAACACGAAGTGTTGTTTTTGCAAATATTACAAAATCTGTTTGTTCCAGAGGATTTATATCATACAGCCAATGAAGAATTTTGAAGCCCACCGTATGTCTGGTATTTTTAGCCAGCATTTCATTTACCAATAATAGTTTTGTCTTCATACTTCTTAATCCACTGCTTTGAAACTTTTACCTAATATTGTCTTAAATTGTATTCATTCGTACAATTACTGCTATTGTCGTGGCTCTCAAGAGGTTAATTTGCAGTCAGGAGCCACGTGGATTTTGTATTGAACACAGTTAAAGAAATTGAGGGTACTCCTGGAAAACAAAGATTGTTTTGTGCCATGACCAAACCTTGTGTGTGCATCATTTCTCTGGAATTGTTTGTGTTTAGGAAAATACACTACAGCAGGCTAATAAACTGATGTGAAAATTTCTCAATTTACACCAGTTGACAAGTGCTAAAAGAAAAGCATCTTTAATTTTAATGTGTTATTAGGACCTTTTTAGAGAGATTGTACAAGTTATTAACAAGGTCCTCGGAGACAGGAGACGGGTAATTAACAAGACCTACGGAAAGAGAGTTTAGGTAATTAACAAGATCTTAGGCACTGGACACAGGGAAACAAATAGTCCAGTATTTAAAGCTGAGGGGTTGTTACTAGTCCGATCAAATTCCACATCTGGGAAACTGAACTGATAGGTGTTTGGCAGCTTTCTAAGAAAGATTATATATATTATATATACATAATTGTGTGTGTGTATATATATGTACACTCAATATAAGTGTGTGTCTGTATATACACATATGTATACACAAAGAGAGAGATACATTAAAAAACCCTTTTGAAGTAGCACTTCTGTGACTTAAGTATTGCTAAACTTAGAGAAAAGAAGATAAAGCTTGTGCCTACGTAGTGGTTACACTTTATCTCAACTTCTTGCAATAAACGTGTTACATTCTAAGCACTATAGGAGATGGATTAGTGGAGGAGAAAGAAACATGTATCACAGTAGGATTGACTATAACAATTACAAGTAATGCTCGTGTTTATAACAGTAGTTATTGGTCAATTGGAGCATAAAATACAAAAATATTATTTAATTTTTTCCTGAGTTCTTTTACTGCTTCAGCCTTTTTTCTTAAATTACAACTCAAAAAAACCCCAAACAAACAAACAAAAAAAAAACCCCAAAAAACCCCACCCAACAGCCCAACCCTTAAGCTCATCTCTTAGGCATCTTTCTGCTTTCTCTGTCATTTCTGAATGCAGTTTTCTTCAGCGTCTCTCCCCCATACTGTCATCACACATAGCCATTAGAGCTTCCTGCCTCTCCAGTGGTGCCTGTTCCAAACAAATCAGTATCTGCAGTTTCATTTTTTTCCCCGTGGATGCAATGTTTGAAATAAGCAATTTCAAACATTTGATATGTCCATTACTACATTCGGGGGCAAAAAAAAAAGTGAAGTGCCATGACAACATGAGGCTCGTGATAACTGTGATGTGTTCAGGTCGTATTAAATTGTTAAGTCTAAAGAACAGCTGATGTCTGTTACCTTCAGCAAATATTAAAATTTTGTATGCGTGATGGTCAACTAGTTATAGAAGCTTTTGTGAAACCATGGTGTTACTCTGAGTTTTTATGTTAATGCTTGTCAGTTGGGCTATGTTAGTAGACCAGGTGCCTGGCTCTAGTCAACTGCAGTTGCAAAGTAAAACCCGTTAGCTTAAACCACAGTGAAGATAAGTTACTAGTGCAATAACTTCAACGTCATCAAAGATACATGACTGTTAAGTGGTTTCGATCTCACCTCTTACATATGAGGTGCCAGAGGCATAGCTACTGGCCACAATTCCATTGGAATGAACCTCAGAAACTGCCTGATGAGAGCAAAGGGTCGTAATGGCAGTGTATTTCTTTACCAGGTAGGTCATCCTTTTCCAGTGTACAATACAACTCACTATTTTAAATTTTCCTATGCTTTGTTTGGAAATGTTGATCTCCAACAAAGCAACTTTATTACCGTGCTTGCTAGAGTAATAAAGTAATAAAGTCTGTTCTGAAATTTTAACGTATATTTCTCTGTTAGTAAAAAAAATGACATCAGCTGAATGATGCTATTTTCAGAATTTTGTTTCCTGTCAGTGTTAACATGTCTTATTTTAAGAACAGCTTACTTCTGCATTGCTTTTCTTGAAATGAAAGGATTTTTTTTTCGGTTCTCTACTGAAATTTGACTAGACTTCTCTGTGGTCAACTGTGATTATCTGTAGCCTAGGTAGAATATTAATAGACTACAACAGTGCATTAATTATACTGTAGACTGTTAATATTTGTTAATTTGGTGTGGTAAAGCTGTCGGTAGAACATTATTTCAACGAAACAAATACATTACAGGTATGTGAGAGGTAACAGGGAAATGACAGAACAAGCAGAAGTCATGCAAGGATTCTTAGTCTCCTGGCCTCTACTGCCAAGACTGTTACTGTCTGGTTTAGAAAGATCACTGCATGTGATGAGAGAACAAGGAAATCTTGCCCAAAGCTACTACAAAGCAACGGTCACAGTATTTGGGATATTACTAGGGTGGTTTGGAGCAATCAGTTCCTAGAGAGATATTGTAGAAATACTTAGTATTAATCTTGACTTTTGCAAACTTTTGCAAACTCTTCACCAGCAATCACTCCTAATTAGTTGTCTGTTTTAGGAACACTGTGTGGAAAGTTTATCCTGCTGGCTGCATGACAAGATTTTTTCAAGCTTTCAATGTCTGTAGGTGCACTTTAGGGCATGTGAAAACTTTTTTGAGTGGATGCACGAGGCATATCATCTGTCCCAAGGGGGAATGCACTGCCTGTTCTATCTTATTTTAAAAAAAAATAATTAAATAGTTATATCCAGTTTCTGTATTAATAAATGCAGAAGCTATGTAAAATCGATGNACCTGGGCACACTGCTGGCACATGAGTTTCATTATAAGAACTCACAATTAGTGCTGGGTTTTTTAGCATTCAAAAATGGTTCTGGAAGTTTCAATGTCAAATTTTAATTTAGGGTTCTTGGATTTTTTGTTTGACTTCTAGATCTCCAGTAGTAGAATCTTTTAGTGGAGGTGCTGGCACTACGTTTATACTAAAGGAACTTTAGTGGTCTCTTGAGAATAGAACTTAATTAGTTTTTTAGCCATAGCACAACTGCTTAGTAAAAGGAGACATATTTAAACACTTAACAATACTAACTTTTTATGTAAAACTGTTGTTATTTGTTTACAGAAACTTAAATTAACATTCAGTTGAGTGCATTGTCTAAGATCACTTTGGAGTTTACAGTGTCTCATAAGCCCTGCATAGCAAGTGAATTTGCACGAGTAACGTGTCCAGCAGTGTGCAAGTACAACTGCCATTGTTTTAAGATACTTACATTTTTGGAAGGAGAAGGCTGGCATTCTTATAGAACTCATGAATGCAACCCTGTATGCCTCCAGTTCCCCTGATCTGTCTCCAGCAGTATCAGACACATCAGTATCAGCCACCAGCGTACTGTGGATCCAAATTCATGTCTGTTTTTGAAACGAAGTTTATACACAAAGGCAAAATTTTTTTAAATTCTGCAAGTCATTTTAACCGAAAACTTTTTTCGTAGTTGCATTGTCGTGTTTCTACTGCACTAAATTTGAAACACACGTGAGCCACAAGAGAAAAGGCTGCTTCCTTGAAGCGCATGTTGTTCAGGACCATCATCAAGCACTGTATTGTGAGACTGTAACTTCTTTATCTCATGGAACCTTCTGCCATCTTTAAAGGGCTCTGTAGGGTGCAGCAGTATACTCATGAACAGACTGTTTCCAAAATAGGCTATGTAAAGAATATGTAGCTTGAGAACAAAAGATTTGCAAGAAAAGTGTGTTTTACATTCAAAGTTCAGGGGTTCTGGTCCAGTTTCTTAACTCTTGGCATGAGACTTTATAGTAATATTAAGAAAATGGAGTAATAGCAACAAAACCTGATATTCTTTTTGTGTCCTCCTGGGGTTACACAAACTCCAGAAGGCCTTGGAGCGTGGCTTGACAGCAGGACGATTTATATAGTGAAGTGTCTTAAGTGATGTTCCCCAGAATCTGATTGGGAAATAAATGGTAATACGCTTACTCCATACTTGTTTAGCTGCCAGACATGACAGTCATTCCTTCTCGGAGTATAAAGTGATGTCTGCATTGCCAGGCACAGCAGGCTAATAATATTCTATGGCAAGCAAAGTTGCTGAATTTCATTAACTCTATCTGATTTTATTCATTTCTTTTGTTTTTCTAGTACACTGGTAATAACTTAAACTGCATCCTAATATTTCAAGGTTTTGATACGTGTTGTGAGAATCCAAATTAAAATGCGTAAGCAATGTAATAAGAATCAGTCCAAAGACCGAAAAGTAGGAATAGGAATAATTTTTCAACTCTAATGGAAAATGAACATGGTAGAGCTTTGCTAATAACTTGTACGTAGTTGTTCTATGTTAAAGGAAAACCTGAAAGCTCACACTGAGTACGTAGGTATTACGGTTATTTTACAAGATGTCAAGTTAACAACGAAGATTTCCGTACTTTGAATAGTAAAGTTTAATGTAAATACTGTAGTTTTAATTTCTAATAGTATACGGTACAGTCATCATGTAACTAATACGAATAGCTAAAGATAAGTAAAAAGCTTTTGCTCCTTAAGAAAATATCCTTTCCATACAGCATAATTTAGGAGCCTGATTCCCATTCATTATGTTGTCAGAGTAAATGGTTCAGGCACTAAAATGTTTAAATCAGTTATAGGAAGGATTTTTTTAAACATTGTTTCAGTCTCTAGGCATTTAGAAGCTAAATATTTAAGCAGCCGCTAGACCTAATGTTTGAATTTTTAACTACCCTTAAACTTCAAAAGACCAAATTACAAGCTCCAGTCATAAACTTGAGCCTGTGATACATCCTAAACTTACCTCTACTGTGCTGAAGTTTCTATACAGACTGCAAATAATCAGCACGCAATGTATGTATTTAACTACCTCATAAAAAGTAGGTGTTATGAAAAAAGTAAGTTTCATGTAGTTCTAATGAAATGTATTTAAATAGGGAAAATAACAAAAAAGTATAAAATAATATGCTTGTTAGGATTATGAAGTAGTCATCCAGAACGCTCTACAGAATCGGCATTGTAGTATGTCTGTCTCCATTATTAGTTTATTAGATTTTTATTTCTCATCACTTTTCTCTCCCCAGTAACATGGAAATAAGGAAGAGTTCTCATCTCAGATAAGATTTAAATTCAATCTAAAAAAAACCCCAGAAATTCAAATGAGCTTTACTATTCAGTAAATATGTCCATGTAAAGAAAAAGTTGCAATAAAATAATGGTTATGATTTAATCTGGTAAAAAATATCTGGTATAAAGTGCCTGTTAAGGAAATTGAATTCCCAGATGAGTGAAATGGGGGACACAACTAATTTCTGTGCTAGATTGAAGAAGTCTGTTCTGCCTATGGTAGGTAGGGGCAGCGTAGAAGTTGGGTGGCTTGTTTGGTCAGTCACCTGCATGATCCTACTGTAGCTGATTTTGAATCTGTGCTAGTGTGATTTACCTGCCTTTTACTAGTTCCTAACTTTCTTGAAGGTGATTGGAGTGAATGAAAGTTTATTAGCTGTAAGAGACAAACCACGGAGCTTCTGTTAAAAATCATTATGGGACCTGGGACATCACCCTGAGACCCATGAGACTCCACAGTGGTGGAGTGGAGGGGAGGGCTTCTTGCTCTGTCTGGATAAGAGGAAGAGGTAGAAAATTACTTGATTCCTTGAGATGATGAAGGACACAGGAGCAAGAAGGTAGATGAGCTCTTTTCAGTGAGCAGAAAGAGGAGTAGTCAAGCCAGTTTGTGTAGTTTGGAAGGTATGTCCAGTAAGGAGGCGTTAGACTCAGATAAAACACCTGGCAGTTACACACAGAGTTAATGACGATGAGCCAGAGAAACCCAGTTAGACTTGAGTTCACAGGGTGAGTTGGCAGAAAGTCCTTTTGTTAGAAAAGAATCATCTTTTTACTTGTGAACTGAGCAAATTTAGTTTGGGCATGATTGAGAAACAATCATTATAGAATCCACAATGCCCCTTTTTTTGCAATCACTGTTCACAGAAAACTGCACTCAAAAAAAGCTAAAAGAAATATTTTTCCTGAGCTGTAAGCATAGTTTTTTCATGCTTCCATAGCAAAAGTTGCCAATTTATCAAACCCTGGGGAAAAAACAGAGATGGGACTAGAACAAGCATTATCACTATGAACTGTGATTGCAACACAGCAAAAAAAAAGACATTTTTTATAATTGCTTAGACCAATGATTTCAGAGTGCTCTTAGGAAGTCAAGAAAATGGCTGCTTGAAGGAGGCTTATGATGGTTGTCCAGGTGTGGGCTGTGGTCCTAGACGCATGTTTTCTGTAAGCTGTTACTAGTAATCCAGTGAGATGGTAACTTTAGGGAGGAATTTTTGTGATGAAATCTAAATTCAAAAAGAAATGCTCTCCTGAATTTCAATACACCAAACATGCAACTTCCCCAACTGTATGCATTCATAATTTTACAGTATTTTCTTGTGAGGTTTTACTTGGTCCTTGGACAGTGGATTTTGTGTACGGGGGTGAGAGCCTGCTTCTGCTCATGCTCACCTCGGGCTGGAAGCGCTGGCAGGAAACCCGGTGGGGTCAGCGAGGCCGTGGAGCTCCCACCTTACTTAGCAGATGATCAGATTTTAAAAATATTGTATGCAATCTCAGCACCTGTTTCTTCCTTGAGCAGCAGTATATTTTCCACATCATTTTACTGGTGAATATTTTGTTTAATAGTTTTTCATTTTTTGGAAGTATATTCAAATTGCTTCATGTGAAATACACAGATGTGGTCTTTTGTAATTGCAGTTACAATGTCCGCAATGTTACGGAAATGACTGCAGGTTTTTGAGCTAAAACAAAACAAAACAAAATTAGTCCGTATTGCCAGGGATTTGTATTTCTAATTTGGAAACGCAATTTTTTTCTAGTTGGAACTGCTGCTTTTCTTTCAAGCTGCTGCTATGAAAAAGAGTCCCAGAACTTATTTCACAGAAACTATAAAGTCATTCAAGGCAATGAAAGATCTTGCCTTTTTTAACCTTTCAGAAAGTCACTCAGTTGAGCAGTCAGGCCGTATTATTCTATATCTTGTCTAACATGAGGAAACAGTCCCAAAAGAAAGATATCCCAAATTAACGCCACACTTCGTTAAATAGAGACATTCTTGGTTTTCACCAAGCTAATTCGATCCAGTTCAGTTAACTCATTTTTTTTGTACTCAGATCACAAAAGGCAGCCATGAATTGCAACAGCAAGTTCATCATGTGTTTGACACATCAGGGTGAAACTAAAAGGCGGGCTGTGAGGGAGGGTTCCTGCCTTTAACTTTTGAGACAATACCCGATGAAAGAGGCCCCTCATTCAAAACTGGTCTCCAGCAAACTAGGCAGGCTGCTGCGGATCCCTGGTACAAACAGGTATAATGGGATTTGGCCAGAACTTGATTCATCAGACACCTCTTGATTCCTAGTTGTGACCGTTTGTGAAATCCAATCTTTATCTAATAACCTCAGTCCAGCAGATGGTTCACGGGACTTCTGTATGAGCAAAAGGCTGCCTACTTTGGAAATGAAAAATAATGTACAGAGTAAGAAATTTAAATGCACAAAAAAATTAATTCAAACAAAATTTTTTTACAGAAAAAAAATCGAGTTTTACATTTCATGTGATTTACGTTTGTAAATTATGTCCCTTCCACATTTACACCATGAAATATACAGCTTATAAATTCAGATAACAGTGATGAACAGTCACAAAATACATTTTGCTTACTTTAAGCTACCTTTAAAATTAAAAATGAGTGTAAACATATTTTTCTAACTTTTTACATTATTCTCAGTCAACAAATGTCACCCTTGATAGCCAGTACATGCAGTCTAACTAAATAGTAGATTCTGTGATGTGAAAGAATTATGTCTGCCATGGTGCTACCAAGTAAATAGTATTTGTGAGCCATATCCAAATTCTGAACACATTTTCAGATAGTTTTCTCTCCAAACCTGCTGTAGCAAGTACCTAAGAACATAGCAGCACTGATTTTTTAAGATATTTGCTAATAATTACATCAACCTGAGAGACCAGTGGACCGTTTCCTATGCCTGACACTTTGACAATGGCTGCTTTTATCAATATCCACTGCACTTTTGCAGTTGAGGAGGAAAAAAATATCTTAACACAACATCATGAAATGGCTTTGCTTTCTGGATACATGGGATAGTGACTAGGTTTGTAAAATAGTAGATTATTTACTCAATTTTAAGTATGAAGCAAATGTTGCTGAGAGAGGATGGCTTTTCAGCTCTGACTTAAGCTGGTGATCTCACTGGAATTTATAAAGGTTCATTCTCCTCTAGCAGCTGGCATGAAAGCTGGGAATACATGTTAGCCTTCAGGGTTTTGTTGTTTTTTTAATAATCTCATGCCAGGGACCCGTTTCCAGAATATTTCATTTAAAATATCTCTTTTTGCTTAGAAGGTCAAGGTAAGTCTAGAGATGAGAGAAGAGCTAAGGAAGCCCAATCCGTAATATCCTTTCTTCCATTTCTGTCTTTCCTACTCAAATTTTATGACAAAAAGAATATGAAAAATACAAAAAATTGTGAACAAAGAATATATTGAAATTTCCATTAACTTTGAATATTTTCCTACTTTTCCTAAGTTGAACAAATCAAGAAACTAAATCATATTAAATATTTTATAGCTATATACCAAATTCAGTAGTGTCTTCTCGTAGATGTTTTGGTCAGATAAGTATGCTCTGCTAATATTTGGGGGTTTGTTGTTTTCCCACAGTTTTAATACGAATCCTTCTGGCATTGAGGACCTCAGGAAAACAACGGTGAGTTATGAAGCGTTATGGAAAACCACTGGTAAATGCCAACTAATTGGTGCTTGACTCAATATAAGCTATTATTCTTGTTTAACCCCTTACAAGGAAATATTGGCAGGGGGTGTGTTTCTTTTGACATATCCAGAAAATCTAATTAAAAAATTACAGACTTAATATAAATTTGGAAATAAGGAAGAGTTTTACACTCAATATGCAGTCTACTTCTGGTATGGTGTTGTAGAGAAGGAAAAAATTAAATCTTTGCACAGAAAGTAAAAAGAAAACTGTTGCTTTGGGGTACTTCAGATGACTCTAGAGAAGTGAGGAACTCTGCATTAGGCAGTGATGTATTAGTTGACCTAACAGGAATTTCCTATCGCTATAATCTGAGACTTGAGGACAGTCCTTAGATGGTCAATCGAAATGGAAGTAATGAACTGATGATACATGACAGGGTTAGTAACACAAATAATAAAGGAACAGCCTCCCATAAAACACTAAAAATAGTAATACTAGCAGTTACTATTCAAAATACTCTTTTGACTCTAAAAGTACCTAGAATAAATTCCATACTAAGAAAAGACAAAAAAAATTCCACAGATTTCCTATGCAGTGTCTTTGTTTCAAGGAATATGTGGTCTTACTAGAATTTGTTCTATGACTAGATGAAATCTTTAAAAGTGGGTTTGTTTTCAATCTTTAAAATATATAGAAAACAATTTTCATAAGCAAATATGACTTTGTACTGGGGTTTTTTTTGCTGGTTTATGTAAATGACTTGTAATAACATTTGATGTTATTGTAAATGCCCAAGTTTTTATAATGTAAGTAACTGGTGGGAGATGTCGCAGTATATGAAGGCTGCTTGATCAGATAGTAAACTGAATTCTACCAGGCTGTTACTTAATCTCTGACAGAAAGCGACATCAAAAAAATTGACTTAACTTAGCAGCTATTGTCTGTAAAGTAACCGTAATTACAGTTTCTATGTGCTTGCAAATGTACTACCGCAAATCATATAATTTATTGCTGGTAAAAGCATCAGTTTAATTCTTTCAAGAAGTAAGATGTGAATTGTTTTATTTGAAGGATTTAAAGGTGATAAAAGAAATCCTTGATGATTTTTCTTTTGGAATATCAGCTATCCTAAATGTCAGTTGTAGGATTATGAGGTGGTGCTCATTTAATACAAAATACAAATTAGGAGGAGAAGAAACTATATCTCAACCCTAGTTTTGAATGAAACCATTTGAATTTTTTTTAAAATAGTCAAGATTGCTTTCTAAGGTGTTTGAAGTAATTTATTATTAGGTTCTGCAATAATAGCCCTCACCAAGTTATTATATTTCTTCCTTGTGCATCACATTTAGTAATTATGTTTGTATGTCTTCTACTCTGGTGCCAACACCTGTCTCTGAAGGCAGTGTTTAAATGGGAGCAGTAGCCAGTTGAAGGGGCAGCGTGAGCTCTTTAAGGCCTAATTAAGAACTGAAAGGAAGATGAAGTAAGTAGGACAAAAGATGTGAAAGTAGCTTAGATGATATTCCCAGAGCAGAATTCCTCATTAGAACAATAAAGAGATGATCAGAGATTGCCAGGTCTTCATTTTATCTAACTCCATTTCCCCTGGCTGTCAGTGTGTACCCCAATAGTATTTAGTAGCCGAGATAGTCATTCTTTGCATAGCTTGTTACTTAGAGTCTTTTTCTTAATAATTCATTATAAGATTAATGTTTTGTATTAAAATTGTAGGATCTGTTTTTGTAAAGATACAGTTGTTCCTTATATATTTAAGTATCACTTATTTGGTCAAACTGAACATTTAAAATCTAATTAACAATATTTATTCCTAAGTACTAAAAACCTTTAACTAGAATTTTCTTGTGTGTTTTTTCTTTGTGTTTTCTTGTAATTAATGTGAGAAGTTATTTCCCCCCAAAGAACTATATGGAGCATGTGTATGACAAAGCATCTTTAAAGCATATGTATTACACACAATTTTGCAGTAAACTTTATATAATAATTCAAGACGTCATTGCATCTTAATTCCTGTTCCTTGGCCAAATCAGAGTATTAAGCAAACCCTATACTTTAGACATGGATGCGTTAATGATGTCTCTTCCAATGTGTACCAAAATTTAGTACCATAAAGAGAAAATTTTACTTCCTTCTTGTAGAAGAAAATGTGCTAAAAATATAATGGTCACAAAGTGAAGTTATTTTCTCTTCTATACTTGTTGGAAAACAATTACCAACCAATTTATAAGTTTCATCAAGTTAGCCATTTTAATAAAGTGGGCATTATTGATCACTCTCAATCTTGTAACATCGTAAGTTTAAAATATTGAATACACGTACATAAACGTGACATTAAATATTTCAGATATAGTGAGAAACCCTTGAAAGCACATATTTTCGAGAGCTACTATTAGATTGTAATTGATGAAGAGAGGCTGATTGATCTGTCGTGCTTCAGCCTATTTGCAGTGCACCACCACTTTTAATTAGGTTTATTTGAAAACTTTGGCCACCTGCGTATTTTAATGATTTGACATATGCCAATGTGCAAATATGGAGCTGTATGGAAAGAAAAGGAATGGAGCATAGAAAAGGAATAAATATGACTTTATTATGTGGTGTGCTTCCTAGCTGTGCAAGCTTTATAATTTTTAATGACAAGTTTCTGCTGTAAACAAAAGCTATCTTGTGTTCTTCTTCTGCCCTGTTAGAGGTGCAGGATTTGAGAGGTTAGATTATTTTACTTAATTAGAGGTTCCGTATCTTTTAGATGTCTCCATTTCTGAGTCAGATAGAACTTACTGCTTAGCATGTCTAACAGTGCTAATACTTTTATAAAACCAACTCTCACAATTTTTTCTCAGTTATACATTTCCAAATTTTTCATAATCTGGTTACTTAAGGTCACAGCTAATTCTTTTTGGCACAGAATAAGACATTTCTAGTTTATAGTGTTTTGGATCGCGTGTTGCCCTTTGTTAGGGGGACTAATTTGTCCATCTCTGCTAATACCTGCACTTACTGAGTCGTCAGAAATCATTACAGAAACAAGTCTGTTTTCCCTACTGCTTAATTCTGGGCCCCTCCTTCTGGGCCCCTCCTGCTTTCAAGCAAGCGAGCAAGCAGGCAAGCAAGATCTTTTAGTAGTAGATATTTCTGTCCTAAGTGCTCTGGTGCAAATAAGATGCAGCCTTTTAACTTCACCTGAAATTTAAAATTGAAAATTTTATTATATGACTCGGAGGCCAAGGCCTGGAGAACCACTGCTGACTAAAAATAGCATATGAAAGACAGATGAGAGCTGATGTAATTTAGAGCTAAGTAAATGTTTTGCTATGATATGCTCAAAAGCTGAGAACTCAGGAAAGTTACAGTAGGACTTGAATTCTCAGGGCTCTTTCTCTTGTTTTTCTATAATTAAGGTTACCACATAGTTGGTTCCCCAGAACGGACCTACTAACTGTTCTTGT
Source organism: Scopus umbretta (assembly GCA_013400535.1). NCBI lineage: Eukaryota > Metazoa > Chordata > Aves > Pelecaniformes > Scopidae > Scopus > Scopus umbretta. The sequence goes on along the minus strand of VZTL01028434.1, from coordinate 5,557 downwards.
GGTTACTGCTCATAGGGTCACTAACTGTGTATACATCTCACTGAGAACAATATTTTTTTTCTGAGATGACAGTGTGGGCAACTTAAACTGGGCAACCTATCTCCAGTGGTCTGCTCCAGTGGGGGTATTGGAGGGAAAAGCTCTAGAGCAAATGGAGGTATGTTGTCTAAGAGATGTTGCTTCTGGCAAGAGGCGCACATCAGAAACGTATGAAAAGCAAGAACTCATCAATTTGTTTGGAACACTGAACTATTTAATAAAATCTGGTGGTTTTTTTAAACTTACCTGTAGGATGGAAATCCTTTCGACGCCACTGCAGGATATCGTAACCTTACTTACGAAGAGGTTTTGCAGGAGCTGGTGAAGCATAAAGAGCAACTTAAGAAGAAGGACACCCATATTCGTGAGCTTGAGGATTACATTGATAATCTTCTTGTACGAGTAATGGAAGAAACACCTAGTATTCTCAGAGTGCCATATGAACCTTCTCGAAAAGCTGGCAAATTTTCCAAAAGCTAAGACAGCGATACTTGATGGTACTTTCTGCTGAATGCATTGGTGGAAGGGAATCACACTTTAACATTTTGACTTCTCTTCATTCCTTTTCTTCTAAGAAATTCCATGAATCAGGGGAGGACGGGACTGTGGCGTGGGTTATTTCATTTGCTTTTTACTCCAAACACTAGCACGGACTGTCAAAAGTAATATTCTGTTAGATTACCTAAATAACTTTTTTTTTTTCTTTTGAAAAAAACTTTAGGTACAGAATACTTATGGTAGAGTTAATAATACACATTGGGTATGTCCATGCAGTTTATATAATAGCTTAGTGTTCACCATGTGGCAGTTTCAACTGGGAAGCCTGTGCTGTTATGAATGTTTCCTTGAATGGTTATCGGTATTAGGCAATATTGATTCTGATATTACAGCATGCCATCAAGACCACTGTTTTCAAGCCAGTGTAGTATGCTTTACTAAACCTAAGTGTGGTTTGTTGCAATGGAATGTAGTTTGTTCTACACATATTAGAGGAAAACGGTGATGCACAGTCTTTGCAGAGTAAATGCTGTATTCTATACAATGTGCTTTTTGTATAACAATGTAAAAAATACCATGCCATTTCACTAATGGCACATGCTGGAATCAGTTATTTTACACTTCAGTGCGGAATTTTGTGTATAATGATTGAACTTCGGTAGTGAGCTCATGACATAAGGTTGTTTTGAGGATCTTTTTGTATGAAGTTATTGCATGCCTTTTTATATGTTAAAGTACTTTAAACAGTGTTAATAGAGTTGGAGGTAGGACTGGAGAAAAGTATGGAATAAAGATACGAATACTTTGTTTAGTCAAAGTCTACTATAGTAAAAATGTAGGAGAAATGAACAGACTGACTTAAATAGACATGATAACTCAAAAAATATAGGACTGACTCAATTTAAGGTTGAGTTTTACATGATATATATCTGTCTTAGGTTTTTTAAATCTTATGACAATGAAGTATATGCCTTTAGAAATAGGCTATGTTGCTTAAACACATATAGAGTACTTAGAAAGGCTTTTCATTAAAAAAAATCTATATTCCTTTGTAAGTACTTCTAAAAGTCAGTTTTCATTGAGGCAAATGAAAGAAGAATATAGTAAATGTCTTCCTGATCATTTAATAATTGTTTGTAAAATGACATATGAAAAAGTTATCTGTTATTCAATAAATTGGAAAAACATAGTGATGAACGTATAATGGGAAAATACTGTAGGAGAATCCTCGCAATATTAACATAAACAGATTTGAATTTTAATTTCCTTCATAAGAGTCTTAGTTGAATTGTCTGTTGCTGTGAAACAGTAAGATGGTATTAAAAAAAAGTAGAGAATATTTAGATTTGGATTTAAGAAAACTGACTGTCTTCTCCTCCTCTTCTTTTTCTACACCTGATCTGTTTGGTTTTTTCTTACAGCATCATATAATAGCTGGTGCTGAGGAAGAAAAAAAGCTTGAAATGAAATTCCATTTTTGTTATTGTTGCTGGAAAAGATCTAAATATGTTTTCATTTATAAAACTGCAAAAATTAGTAATAGCTTGAGTAATTGTGATCTGGAAAAGTTGAAGAAATTCTACTATCTGAATGCTTTTGACGATGCTAGTATTGTATGACAGCACAGAATTATTCTTGTCAGAAAAAAATGTACAATTTTTCTCTTTGTACAATTGTTCTCAAATTTCATTTGCTTATTTTGGGCTTTTTCTTCTTTTCTTCTTCTTATTTCCTTCGTCTTTTTTTAGCAACTACCTCCCATCCCCCTAGCGCTATGTCCCCAAAATGTACGCAGTTTGAGTGTTCCCAGCCCACCGTTGGGATCCATTAGCGTCGATCATTGTGCCTGGATGGAGCCTGAGTGATTCAAGCCCTACCTAATTGTAGTACTCTGCATTTTGATGTTTGTAGCACAGAAATGGGCCCTCTTCATCAGGTAGTCTCTCTTTTGACAACCTAAGGATTTATCAAGTTTGGTACCTCATAAACCACACGAATGTTCTTTTGACCCACTTAAGATCTAAATGACTGTAAATTTGTTGTAATATATTCGAAGTGCCAAAGGTTATGTACTAAGTTATGGTACGTTTACTGTTGGAAGTTAGGTTTTGCACTCAATTAGGTTATAATTTCCTAATTACACCAAGATGTATTTCAGTTACTCAGTATTTCCATAAAAGTTCTTAAACATTTTCAAATGTTTGGCCAAAGCAAGTGGTTTTCTCATATTGTTAATGGGGAAGTGTGCAATTGTTTTGAATTCCGCAGTCATTTTCAAACTAACTGGTATGAGACCATCTGTGGTATCTACTACAATTAAATCATACACACCAATGGGGTTTAACAAGTAAACTAACCAGAGAATATGCTCCAATGACTTTTCACTTGCAAGCCAACTTATAATTATTAAAATTAAACTCTACTATATTTAGCACCTCTGAAATCACTTCTTTTAGAATGTAAATGTAGAATATCAAACTGCATAATTGACTAAAAGCAGATCATTTGACATATTTGCATACCAAGAATGATAAGCAGATTAAAGGTAGCGAAAAGATCAATTTTTGTGCATTAGTGAAGAAATGTGGTGAAGCTTTGAATGTGCTATCTAGTCTTTATCTGATCTGTAAGTGAATAAAAGCACCTTTTGTTTCGAACAGTTTGTCAAGAAAGAAGCGAGAACGAAAAATGCAGTTTAGGAAAAGGTAAAGTTACTACGAGAGGCAGAATGGGACATTTACAACTATGAAAATATTTGTATAAAGTTCTTATAGCTAAAGATACAGGCCGCTCTTGGAGCAATTCTGGGAAGATTACATGCACACCATTTTCTGCTTAGAAAGAAAATTTTAATGTTATTCTCTATTTTGAGATTATTTTTTGAAAGCATCTTCATCCCACATGTATTTTTTGAACCATGCAGCTTTTGAATGAAAACATTTCATAAAGAGTAATTTATGTGTTGAAAACAAAGAAAGTTCTGTTTCTCCCATAGCATAAAATTGTAAACTTTCTGGCAGATCATTTTAAAACCATGCCACTTACTTAAAAACACTGCCACTTACGGTCAGTCTTTCTTGCCCTTTAAAATGTAAGGAAGAAAATTTTAGACATCTCCACATTATTTTGATTTTTTCTCTCAAAAATTAGCGTAAGAATTCATCCATGCACACGCTATACTTTGAAGTTACCCTTTGAAAGAGCTCTGTTCATAGCCATGTACTTTACTTACTTTAAAGAACAAACGTTAAGGCCATACTTTAATGTTGTAACTAACAACTTTAAACTTTCTGCCATTCAAGAAGGATGTTTAATATTTATATATGTTACCTCTTGCTGCTGTATTTTACGTTTAGCTTGGTTTTCCACCTACTAATGAATGTAGCATTCTCCCTAGATTATACATAACTACATTTATTGCTGTTGGCTCTGTATCAAGAACTATTTGTAATTTTCCAGCTGTGAAAATGTTGCCTTGCATTTAGAAAGGTTTCATGATTTGGGGACCTAATGAAACTCATGCTCATTAGGTACTAGTCTGTATTTCTTTCCGTACAGGATGCCCTTTCTTAGATGCGTCTTAAAACAAACAGAACTGCTGTCTTAATATGTTTATTGCTGCACTGGAGGTTTAGTTACACTTCCAGCTTTAAAGAAAAATTATTGACCTACATCCAGTATGTAAAGTAAGCTCATGCTTTTTTGCTCTTTATGTATCCATTACTGTTGTAGATATGATAGAGTTGTGGGCTTTTAAAATGGTGATATTTAAAGCATGTTGACTAACTTCCTCTCTTTGAAGTACATGGTGAAGGATTATAGCACTGCTGTGTTGATGATGCTAGATTTAAGGGTCTGTCAGCACTTTCGGTATGAAACCCTATTTTCAGGGATTTATAACTTCTAAATGTAGATACAGTCACTGGAAGTATTTAATATGCAATAGGTAGCACTTTAATCTGTTTATGAAGGGTGTTGAGATTTGTTTCTGTTGAAGAAGTCATGGTCTCCTAAAGCATGGTGGGCATTTGCTTTATCTTTCATAATTTGTACATTGAGGAAGCCACTGTATGTTAAAATGGTAGAGCCTTTCCTATTCGTCTTAGAAGCTTCCAGATGTCTTGTATTACCATGTACTATAGAAAGCTGAAGATCCAGGTTATATAGGAAGTCTGTAAAAGATACGAACATTACTTAAAACTTAAGGGTTGATTTTGTCTCGTGCAATCAATGGTAGTTTGTCTACATTTAATAATGGTACAGAATCATAACTATATGCACATGTGAGAACTATAAACTTAGAATGCATGAAGAACTTTATTTTTGTTTCATTATTGCAACTTCAACTCCTTTAATTTGATTAAAATGTTATCTTAATATTTTAATTTCTGTTCATTAAATAAATATTGCATGTCTAACACTAATAAAGCACCACAATGCCCTACTGCAGTATTTCTTGAATTGTGATATTAGTCTGTGTTATGCAAACCATGTAACTCCTAAACTCCGCTTAAGTATGTGTTTGTGAGAACCATGCTGTTAAGACTCTCAGACCACAGAGAGGTGTATTCCTTATGGAGAGTTCTGAATGAATATCCCAGCTGTTTGCAGGATAGTCATTAAGGAAAGTCTCTTCAGTAGTGTCCAAAACTTATTATTAGTGAAAAAAATGGCATGTTCTTAAATGTGCTAATATGTATGTCTTTTTTTTATGTGGCAGTCCCTTTAAATGCACCATTCCTCTTGATTCTGTGGTTGTGTAAATATTACTAGGAGATCTTTGGCACCGCAAGCCAGAATTACATTTAGCATGAGGACAAACACTGTGCAAAATATGATACAGAACTCATGATGCGTATTTCTCTTCATGCTTGACAGAATAAAACCCAGCCAGAATGACAGAAAACTGGAGCATTCTCCCCCACCTCCCTGCCCCATAGGTATTTTTTTCAATGCTACCACAAGTTTTTCAACACACTTTTCTCAGAAAAAAAATGCTTTTGCCTGTCGTCTTTTCCTC
>VZTL01028433.1:0-11424 GCA_013400535.1 Scopus umbretta | reverse complement strand
CCCTTCCCTTCCCTTCCCTCTCCATTTCCATTTCCACTTTCCCCACCTTGCCCAGATAGAGATGATGACTGTATTCTATGTGGTCACCTGGAATAATGGGTCTGGGGGTTTGCAGTCTCACCTAACAGAAGTTCTTTTTAATTGAAAACAACTGTACTCTCTCCATAACAGCTTCCTCTAAGGTGAATGAAGATGGAATTCTTACCATCCCACTTTTACATATCTACAATGTAGCATCAATATTTGAGCTAATTTTTTAGGCTCTTTTCACAATAGATAAAGAGAAATAGGCACTCATGGAGCATGATTCATCTAATCTCTTTTTAAAGCTCTACTCTACAAGAAGATGAATCTGTCCTAGATGCACGTATGGCAGGATCTGCACTAGTAAACTAAAACTGATTAGGCCATGGGCTTGAACCCTAGCACATACAGACCTTTTCAGAGGAGTGACAGCTCATGTTCTCCCAGGTAATACTCAGATGCTCTATACTTATTCAGCAGCAGGATTGCTCCCAGTCCATAGCATGAATAATGCTCCCTTCAGTTTTGTCTGGAGCATAGCAGAGTAGAAGAGAGTTTAGAAATTGAAGTATGATCCAGGCTATGCCACTTGTCCTCAGGCCTGCCAGTTGGTTCTTATCCCATTTGATGTATTAATGCAGACATAGTCCCAGAAGATTCCCTATATTCTAAACTACTAGTCAAAATTCACAGAAAAGCCACAGCTGGTGATCTGTTTTGGTAAACTCATTCACCTTGATACTTAATTTAACTGCTACTTAAACTAAGTTTTCAGAGCACTTTACAGTGACAGCAAACACTGCATGAATATTTACAACTCTGTTATTTACTCTGCTTTAATAGAGTGCATTTACACTTAGTGTACCAAGTAAAGGTGCGTGTATAAAGCATTTCCAAGGAGACATGTACAGTACCTTTGCTTAGCTTAAAAAATGCAATAAAATGGAAAGTTGACCAAGTAGATGAACCACTCCCAAAAGCAGAAAACTATTAACCACAATGGCATCCAACCTTGATAACACTCTTCTCCCATGTGCAAACAACAGAACCATCATGTATTGCCTTTCTAGCTCCTGAAAAACAGTTGATCCCTACACTGAAAGTCACCATGTTTGGTATGCTTTCAGCCAGCAAGTTCCAATGTTGGAGTTGTCTTCATGAAAAACCTGCTGAAAGGCCTATTAGGTTACCTAGAATTGATATAGTAGCAGTTACGGCAGTGCTTTGGGTGAATAGCAGATCTCATCTGTAGTCATGTCACAAATGTATTGCTCTATGTATTATAATCAACAGTTTATATTGCACCAGAAACCTATAGGCAGTTAGTATGGATGCTTGAGCCAAGATGTCATGTCATTCCTTATGATACAACTTTCAGTCAGCACGAAGGCTGATGTTATTTTCTGGGCTTGTCTGTCTCCCATCAATCCAGGTAAGGACATTATTCATCACGGCTGACTAAAAGGAAACTGTGTTCCTGATTTTCACACCAAGCCCTCATTGTAATTGCAGCTCAGAATGCTGCAATTATTTCATTCCATTAAGTCACACAGAACAAGTCCTTCCTCAAGGTCATTCCTTTCTATATTGTTTTATCAGCTAAAGGAAAAGAAGAATGAATGTCACTGAAAAACAAGATGAAAAAGATCTATTGGGTCATCTGCTCCTTCTCTCTGCCAAAGTGTGATTGTACCTTATTGTTCACTTGAGCATGTTTTCTCAAGTTTAATTTAAAAAGACATAGGCGAAGAGTATTCCATCACTTTCCCTAGAAAACATTTCCATAGACTAGTAGTTAACTTTGTCTGGAAGGTTTTCCTTCTTCTTGTAGCATTCTATCTGTCTTAATTTTATTCTATTGCTCCTAATGATAGGCTCTTAAAATTATACTGTGCTAAATAATATTTTAGTATCCTTGATGTTTACACCCTCCAGATATTTATAGATTATTATAGTCCTTTTGGATTTGTCAGTTAGCCAAGCACGCATATTCAATCCTTTTATTACTTCAAAAGCTCCAAAAATTTCAGAAAACATACAGAATTATACACCCTGAAATGTAATGAGTCAAGAATGTGGCCGTAACATAAACTTTTTAAAGAGAAAATAATAGAGTAAAGTTCAATCCTGTAGAAAATATTCAGGCTACTTACAACCAAGTGAGATATTGGGGAATATGATTACATATACTGGAGAGCAATTCTGTACTGTCATGCCTGAGAGCATAACATTGCCTTTATTTTAAGTCAGGTAAATGTAATGGGTCCAGTAGAATATGGGAAGTTGTGTAACAGTCTTCCAAAGCTGAAGGATTAATTTAATAGCTAAGGTTAATAGTATAACTGCATTCCAGTGCAAATATCTACATACAAGATTTGCTTACTTGGAATAAGGGAGTATAAAGGTTGCCTCCAGTCACAAGTAGTGTCAGCCAGCTTACCTTCTTCAGCAAAAGTAACAGAGCCTGATTTTCTCAAGAAACTGCACAAGTTGTCCATGTAGTTATTCCTAATAGTGTAAGATTTTAATAAGTGAGAGGACAGTTAGGCACATACTACTTTGTGAAACAGAAAATGAAGAGGACTGATGAACTGAGGTATCAAGGAAAACTCTTTTTTCTTAAAAATAACTAGATTTTGTCTCAAAAAAAAGACATTACTGGAGGAAGATAACTTGCGTGAATATTTTGTTCTTTTTGAGAGGATACTATCCAGCTTAGATACATTAAGTTGAATACATTTGATTCACATTTAGAAGATGATATTAAAAATGTTGATCTTCTTAATATTTCTAAACATGACAGGCACTTCCTTAAAACTTGATTAAAGACTACCTGAAGAATAATATTATGAAATCAATGGAGTTGGTGATCTCCGACTTCATGAAAATTGTGACCAGCTCTTCCACAGAAGTTCTGCCAGAGAGCTGTGCTTGGTCAACTACTTAATTATAAATCAGAAAACCACAGTTTTCTGATTAATAATAAATAAAATCCTGGACATTATGCACTATTCAAGCTCTGATGCAACTCAATTGATTTCACCTGAGTTACAGCAGGATTGCTTTTTTTTTTTTTTTAAATCCATTGTGCCTGGTTTACACCAATTGCAAGTTACATACACTGAAAAACACTGAGCTATTCATACAGTTTCTTAAAGAAAGAATGAACTCAACTATTTAAAAACTGGAGGATTATGTTGAATTTTAAATTTATAAGATTTTAGGTAATTCTATTTGATGTAAATGCATGTTTCATTTATGTATTGATGCATTTAAAGAATACTGAATTTTCAAAATACTAAATGGAGGGAAATGGGAAACAAGTTATTTCTGTGTACTATCAGTGAGAGACAGTGTTAAAAAGCTAAATAATAATTTTGTAGTTCTGTTTATGTTCCAAAGAAGAGTCAATGATNNNTTTTGTTTTTTTTCCAAAAAAAAGTTAATTGTTTTTTTTTTTTTTTTTTTTTTTTTCTGTAGGGACAAGAGGAAAAGAGACATATTGGCCACTGAGAGGAAGAGCAAGAGAGGTCAACTGCTGGTCAGAAATACCATTATCAAAACTGAAATTGTCAGTGAAAAATGCTTGATTCCCATTGTTAGGGTAATTCATAACATAAAGTAGAAATGTTGCATGGGTATTATGGGTTTTCTGGGCATTTCGCTAACATGGAATACATCTTATCAAAATTTGAGGGGGAAAAAAAAATATTTTTTCTGAGTATTCCTTTCCCTGTTAAACTACAAGCACCTGTTATATGTTCAAGGCAGCTGAATGCAGGCAGAAGTAGGTGAGAAGAATGGGAAAACAAGTGAAAGAAAAAAATTGAAATGGGAACCAGCATGGAATTAAGTAAAAGTGAATCTAGAGTCCAGTTTCCTGTTCAACATGCTGGAACAATTTTAAATTATAGCAACCACAGATTGGTCCCTATTACTGGCTATTTAGAAATATTTCATAACTTTATCCTTCTGGCTTGCACTTTTGTTCTAACTTCAAATTTTAAGTTTTTGAAAATGTCATGAAGTCTTTTTGTAGATAATAATAAGTGACATATTTAGGACATCAGAAAGTCTGGAAATAGTTAACATCATCCACTAAAGTTATTGAGACCATTCTTGAAGTAAATACTGCCTCAAAACAAGGAGCATTGCTACTATCCATACAAATAAAGGATTTCAGAACTGCTGGTACTTTGATTTTTTACTAGTTCTGAAGCTATATGATTACCTGGATTAACAAGAATGTGTGACCATACCTTTAAAAACAGGTTTTATAGTATATAGGCTGATAATATTATATTCTAAATGAACATATTAATGTATTTTTAAAATTTCAAAAATTTTAAAATTTCAGAAAATTAAAAACATTAATAATATATCATATGCAATATCTGGTTTTATTATTATTGTTACTGTTATTTATTAATATATTTTTAATATATAGTCTTTTTTCCTCAGTGGTACATCTTTCCTACAAGTAAGAGTATAAAACAATAAGTTGGCAATTTATGTTTCTTAGATACATGTACAGGAGTGTGTGTAACTGAATTTCAGAGGATGAAATCTGGACTCTGTATGATACATAGGAACAGCGTCCATTGCAGGCTCAGAACCGAAATGCCAAATGTTGTCTGAAAAGCTTCAAATTCAGAAAAAATAAAAAGAGATGCTTAGCTTTCATGTCATATTAACATAGGCTACAGAATACTAGCACTTGAAACAGAGATAAATGCTGGCTTTTTTCTACCTCTAACATTTATTATTCTAACAACTTTTGCAGTGTTTTGGGGAAAAATTATGCTTTTTCCCCCAAACTGACTCACCTCCCCTTAGCTAAGAAGATAATACAGTTCTTGAAGGGTGACATTCTGATTTATAAATCTACAGAGCTGAAATAATCTAGTAAGTGTTTTCTGTTAGTGGTTAAGGTAACTGTGTGAAACAAAGGAATAAGAAATAATTTTATCACCTCTTTCACGCTCCTCCTTTCTTGCACTAGGCAGTATGCTCAGTAATAGTCACTTGTGTCAATACAAAAAAAGCCAGATTTCAACCTCCTTTTCCATCTACTTTGCTGCAGGCTAAGGTTGTCAGTTACTCTGCTAAAAATACATTGTTTTGTGAAGAACTCATACCCTACTGACTCATACACTACTGAAAGTAGCTGTGGGCCTGCTATATGCGACACAAGGTACAAGTCTGCATGGAAAACTCCTTTGTTTTATAGGCAATTAATGTTCTCCTGCTCTAAGCACTGCTGTTACAGTACCAAGAGTATTGGCAGAAACCACCAAACAATTAGCAGTCTTAAAAATAAACCTCCCAAAATTGAATTATATTGACAGGTTTGTATTGATGGTGGACAGAACAGTGCAGGTCAGATAAGAGAAAAGGAAAAAAAGACAGAAGGGAGTGAAAGGATGCAAAAAAAAAAAAATAGGTAAGGCTTCTGCAACTGCTAAAGCTAAGAAAAATGGATACTACTGATTCTGTGATTATTAGGTGCAGGCAAGGATGAAAAAGTTATTTTATATTTAAGTCACATTTGTAAGTCAGATGACCAGACCCACATGTGGTGTAGTTACAACTAATAAAGAGTCATAAGTTGAAACATTCTGTGCTTAGTATTCCCTGAGCCAGGAAGCCCATCTGATTTATTTTGGTGTTATTCAGTCAAAAAAGGTGAGAGGTTTGAAAAAGAGTTAGCAATAGATGGTACAGCAAAAACACATGGTTGTTTATTTCCTGTGTCTATTTTATCTGAAGTTGTTCTGCCAAAATAAAATCCCATTTCACGCTCAAAGGACCAACAATTGTCCATTCTGATTAATGGATCCTGAGGTCTTTAAGCCAGAGTATTCCGCTATCATTCATTGTATGTGCTTGCATAATGATTTTATGCCTTTTGAATGATTCTCTTGGCTAGCAGTTGACCCCTCAGATTCTCCCATTTACTCTGTTTCACTGTATTTACTTAGAGAGTATTTATTTGCATACGAATGCTCTGTCCAAGCAGTAATTTAGAATGTCATAAATGTTTGTGGCATTTTTCCTCTCTGTAGTAAAGACTTGTTTCTAATATCCTTGTTCACATATTTTATTACCTTACTACTCACATCATCCAGTTGGAGCTATTCTGCCAAAGGTTATACAGTCAAGTCCCACAAATTTTAATGAAAAACTTCTTATTCATTTCCCAAGATGTACTAGGGTGACACGTCACCAACCAAATAGATCAGGGACAGAAGAAGAAAAGTGAAATATTCCATCTTTAAGACTGGATGGACTGTGTACGTGAGTTAGGTGTTGGGTTTTTTAATCAGAGATAATAGATAATTCTTTGAAAACTTTTGCTCAGTGCTCTGTAGCTGTCAAAAAGGACTCAAATGTTATGAATATTTACAAATGGTATGAATATATACAAATGTTATGAATATTTACAAATTGGAACAAACCAAAAAAGACCATTATACTGTTTTACAAACCATGCTATGCTCACACCTTGACTGCTGCATGCAGAGCTGATCCTTTATCTCAGAAAAGATGTAATAGAATTGGAAAAATGGAGAGGTGCAGGAAGGATATTGAAATGTATGTAATTGCTTCTGCAATAAATAGGTTAGAATTCATCAGTATCAAAAAGAGAAGAGTAAGAGATGTGAAAGAAACTAAGTCATGACTGAAATGGAGAAGGTTAAAAGTAAATTTTGCTGCCGCTTCTAGGTAAGGAATGGGATTTTTGAAGGTAGAAGGTTAAGAAACAAACAGTAGAGGAAAGAGTCAGAGTTCAACGAAGCTGTGGGAGGTGCAGTCATGGGGCACCACAGGTTCTCCAACATCCAGGGACTGACAAGCCATGAAAGAAACTCGCAGAAGAGTTTATGCTCCGTCCTCCCATCACCACCCTCTATTAAACAAGACAACGCCTTGTACTTAGAAAGTCATTCAGCTACAAAAGTCTGGAAAGTGTATTAGAGAAGTGTCATCTGTCCTACTCTCTTTTAGTAATTTGCTTATGGTTACTTTTGGAGACATATTTTGGGCTAGCCAACTCTTTAACCTGACCTAATCTGAGTAGTCTAGTCTTCTGTTTCTATGTTTACAACAATAGTATAAATGGTGGTGGTGTATAAAATGAGGTCATTATATAAAATAATAAAATGTATTTCATTTTTTTAGTAATGCATTACCTAGAATTATCCAAGGCACCCATTTATCATTCTCTAATTCCCAATAAACTGTGCATAATTATTCTACATCTAACTTTGAGGAGACACTGAATTTAAACTGTTGCCATATGGTTTAGATTCCACAGTTAGTTACAAGGTAATGTCTGTAGGCCAGATTGCATGTTGTCAGCAAAAGTGTAAACTCAGCTACAAGAATTGTAAAGGATTAGAAATAAACAGAAGTAAATAAGAGTATCAGTAATTTCAAAGTTTGCACAAGCATCTTGAAACTGAGGCTGATGTTAGGCTATGTTTCAATTATTTTAACATGCTGCCCATGAAACCTTATTGTTATATGCTCATGTAACTTCAAAAGCTAAAAGCCATATGCTCTAGTTTTCCCCTTTATAGATGGAGAATAATAATGAGGAGTTCCCACTTTTGTGTGATATTATTATCCAGAAAATATGCTGTGTGCACACTTCATTTCCCAGTGTGCTAAGAGCACCTCCACCAGGGGAAGGGTATCGTTAAATGTTGGAATATGGGGACAGGCTGTGATATACCATTAAAAGCACATAGCAGATGACAGCAAGGGGAACAAATGTGATTACTGCAGCCCGTCTTTTTAACATCTGTTGGTGTCACATGATGTTAAGAAGACTGAAACATAAATTACCATTGTAGAGAGATAAGCAAATGGAAGAGAGAGAGATGCACTGAAGGGCTATTGTTTCAAAGTTCTCATGCAAGAAGCTTTTACACATTTTAAATGTTTTGGCTATTACCATGCATCATGGAGAAGTAGGTTCAAATTCCAAAAGAGAGTCCTGAATTTTGATGGTGATTGACAGACAAACCAATATGATGCAATGATGAACATTTCTTCTGCAAATCATGCTCTTCTCTTCATCATCCTTCTGAAATCCTTCATCCTCCCTTCTTCATCCTTCCACAGCAACATAAACACCCAATCACAAAAATTCTCCATATGTAAATGCAGGCAAGCTTGTAAACTAAACTACAGAACACTTTAAATAAGAAAAAAAAAAAAAAAAACCACAAAAACATAGCAATTTAATTTGTTACCTAAATTTTGAGACTTAATTGCTTCTCTGAAGTCAAGAATATATTCCTTGTTTACAAAAGTATTATCTGTCTGGTCTGAACTCTAATAATGATCAATCTTGGATCAGGTGTCATGAAAAGCTATTGTTTCTTCACTGAATTTTATGGGACTACATATGTGATTTATACAGGCTAAAACCCTAAATAGCATTTAAGAAACACACTGTGAACAATAAGTAAGAAATGTAATATCATCCTTGACTAAAATGCAAGTGTTTTACAAGATAATTCATTTCATTAGCAAATTCATTTCGTGATCCTCAGAGTGTAGTGTTACAGGGACCTTATTTACTTTGAAAGGCACGAAATAGCTACTTTTAAAGATTTGATACTAGGCAGAAATGGTTTTGCAGAGTGAATAAGAAATTAGTAGTTTAATTGTTCTCTTTTAATGTCTTCTGAAAGAGTTCATTAATCTGAGAAGCTGACAGCATAATCATTATTCTAAAACAATTGCATTCAGAATGTATTCACCATGTGTTTTCTTTCAGTCTTGGGATGATTTTTGTTTTGCTTTTGTTTTGTGTTGTTAGAGCACATGGGGAGCTGTCACTTAGACTTCAGTAATGGAGCAAGTGGTGCTTAGAAAAAACATGGAATAGCATTTCTCATCATGAAAAGATTCATAGAAAACAGAATCACAGCAACAAAATACTGGTAAAATCTGTCTGAAACATGCAGAAGTACAATATGAATAAATGTTTGCAGAACTTTCCGTTATTCATATGACTCAAAGACTTTGAAGTGATTTGGTGTTTTTGGTGTGACTGTGGTCTGCCATACTTGATGTTAGCTTTCCCCATGGGCCTTTTTAAGAAACTGCAGGTTTGAAATAACTCCTGATCCATTGTGGCAACTTCAGAAAATGGAACAGTTTAACACAGAGGTCAGGAGAACTTTTTTCCTGTTCTTGGTTTAGACAGAGGCCAATTATGTGACCTTGAAGAAATCATTTGAACTTTTTCTTTAGTACCACTTGTGTATTTTGATAGTAAGTCTTAGGATGGGGACATTTTACTGTGGTTTTAAGCAATGCTTAGGTGAAATGGTTCAGTGTTTACTGAATCTTCTTAGCATCATAATGTAAATGAAAGTGTTAACAGAGGTAAAGTCTGGGGATCAGTGACAGATAAGTTTAATATTGTCATTAAACTAAGGTTTTAGAGTGGTTAAAGAGAGATGTGACTGGTTAGTTTGTGATGGTGAAAGCTTCTAAAAAAAGTTTCAATTAATTGTTCAAAACGAAAGGGAAAACCTCAGACAAAGTCACCTGGTGAAATATATCACAAAAGCAAATCTCTGGTAATTTGTACAGTTACTGTCAGCAACTTGTGTGAAGAAAGCATACTTCTGTTGGGATGGTACTAACTTGAGGTATTGAATAAGATGTGGAGACAGGCTAACAAATCTTTATTGTGCGCTTTTGGTTTGGGTTTTTTTTTCATTAATAGCAAGAAAAGGCATTAGTGAACATTTATTTTTTTTTTAAACTTTGGGCTATTAAGGCTGTAGAAATTACAGGTCTGGATATGCATCCCTTTTTTTGCTCAGAGAACAGATGTAGCAGAAATAGTTGCAATGTGAGTTTCCCCATGTCCTCCATGAGTGTGTTTTAGTTCTTGCTGCAGAAATTACTTCTAATGGCAGGTCAGTTCAGACTCCATGCTCATTTAGGCCTCTCTTCTGTGCTCGGCCTCTAGACTGCCAACCAGGATGTCAATTAATGACAATTGTTCAAAAAAGGCAATTTATTGTCCCCCAGCAGCAGCCTGGAAATAAGGTAAAGAAACCTTGAAAGGGGTCAGTTATCCGGTACTCAGCCACTTTCCACTTAATGTTGATTTCTGCTGTCGTGAACAAAGTGGGTGGTAGTTTATTCTTGCTGGCAGCAGGCATAAACTATCAGCTGCTTGGTTTGTGAAAGGAAAAAGAAAAAAAATCAATGTTAAAAGGAAAGTGGCCATGAGCAGGATGACAGATCATTGTAAAGGCTTTATTTTATTTTCAGAACCCTGTTAGTGGACAGTACAATGACTCTCAGATTCATTCATTACTTTCATAATGACAGTATCCACACTAAATCTGATTATTGGCCTTAACCAAAGGGTTATCCTTGAAACTCTTTCTTCTTTTCTTTGATTAAAATGTGTTCCTACCTTGAAGACAGTTAGTTCCATCTTCACCTTGGATTTCCACTATGGAAACAAACTGAGTATAGTACAGTATCAAGCTTTTTAAAGAGCAACGAGACTTTTAGAGACAAAAAAGGAAAGAATAAAAAGGCAGCAGGCCTCCTTAAATTCCGGCAAGGCAAGGGAATAGTATTGTGTGGAGCACAGTCAGAAACTATAAAAGCAACAAAACAGATAAATGCAATGTACCCTATTCTATATGGAGACTGCTTGACACCTGTATTTGCTCAGGTAATGGTTGCCAATTTATTAGAGCAGCAAAGGAACCAGTCTCCGAGTGCTGGGTTAGGTTTCCAAGGGCAGCCCAAGGCCATGGTCTGACCTACTAAATGTGATTTGAGGCATGGAGAGATGCCAATGAAAAGAAAGTATGACCTTGGGACTGGTGCTTTTATACAGATGGTCAATGAGAGGCAATATGACAGAAATGTGTATATTAAAAAATGGTAGCCAGGACTGAGCTTTCATCATTTAAAAGAGAAATAATAAACACCATATTATCAAAGGATAACTGCAGGATACTGAAATGTGGTGAAGCTCAAATTGGTTATAAAAATTTGTTTCCGTGACACACTAACCTCAGTGCAAATTTAATGTGTTTTTGCAGATAGCATGGGTGATGTAGCCATGCAGACCCTTCGCCCATCTCTGTTGCTGTGTGTGCTCCCCATGTTGCACACAACAAGGAAGGCTGCGCATTTTCCTCAGTTGTTTCAGCTGCATGTAGCCAGGACTGATAGCAGTCATTCAAGGAAAGACTAGACATTTAGCTGGCTGAGGAGAGCAATTCACAGTGATGACAGACGTAACAAATTTAACCTTAAACTGGCAGATTTGTAGCTCATCTGTTAAACATGTGTGGGGCTGAATTTGTTGTTCACTCTTTTTGAAGTTGTCCTGGTTTCAGC
>VZTL01028428.1:0-10301 GCA_013400535.1 Scopus umbretta | reverse complement strand
TACAAGAACGTTTCTATGAGACGTTCAGCAATACTGAAGTGTTCCCTAGGAACGAAGCATGTGCAGCAAACAGCTGTCATAAAAGTAGGGAACCTGTCTTGAATTCAAGGCTTGGGGCATTGTGGGGAGATGCTTATTCAATTTCATCTTAAGCAGTCAAAATATTTTTTTTTTTCGAAATAAACTCCTGCATTACTGCACTGAGGCAGGCCTTACTGTCTGAATTTCTTTGATTTTATACAGTACTATGCTATGTTACTTTTAGAATTTCTCAAGGATTTTGTTTTTTTGATGAAAACAGTGAGTAATAACCAGGCATGTGTTGCAACCTCTCTGCATCCTCACAAAGGACACGAGGAAATGGAATGAAGTTGCATCAGGGGAAGTTCAGATTAAACATTAGGAAAAAGTTCTTCACTGAGAGGGAAGTCGGTCACTGGGACAGGCATCCCAGGGAAGTGGTCAAGGCACCAAGCCTGCCAAAGTTCAAGGAGTGTCTGGACAATGCTCTTAGTCAGATGATTTAGGTTTAGGTAGTCTTGCAAGGAGCAGGGAATTGGATCCAATGACCCTTATGAGTCCTTTCCAACTCAAGTTATTCTATGATTCTATGAAAGATAATGCTGTTTATACTGCTTTGGTTTTGAAGGTTTCATCTGCAACCTTGAGCTAAAGATATATGTTTTAAAATAAAAATTGTTCCTCAGGACAGTAAGTGGGAGGTGGTATGCCGTTTCCAGGCTAATAATGTATCCCAATGGAAATACAAATTTCATAGGCAGGAAAACCAGTATGGAACTGCTGTTCTTTCTAATGAAGAATTTAAGTAAAAATATTTTCAGTGTCTTACCATTTTACTAAAAGACTATGTGAAATGATGGCTTTTAGTTCTACAGATGAGAATACCCTCTTTCACAGATGTAAATCACATGAGGAAAGAAAATGTTGTAGAAAATAAGGGGATAGCAAGACAGTTCTACATAAAATAGATTTGTCTTGAGTATTATCTCTTATTCTGCACATATTTTTATCCAGAAAAAGAAAAAAAAAAAAAAAGAAAAAAAGGAAAGAAAAGGTATTAAAGGAGGTAAGCTCCTTCCCCTATGAAAACTGATGAACTAAGAAAAACAAAAGTTCATAACCTCTAAGAGTTTGAATAAAGTGGGATGGAGTCAGAACAATGGAAGGTGGTATTTTCTGCAAGATGCTGATAAGTTTTTCCTTAAAAATTGGAAACTTAATTCTTTGATAAGATGATCATGTTTGCATTCTGTGTAGGCCAGTGATATAAAGTTCATGCAAAGTGGTACACTACTGAAGGACTGAAATAAATTATGTCACTCATAATTCTTTTTCATAAATATTGAAGATGTCAATGTTTAAAGGGTGTGAATGGTGGAAAGGGAAAGCACTGTGTGAGATTCCTCACTCAGTGTTGACAGTAGACCTTTCCTGAAACATTTTCCTGCTTTTTAGCCCTGAAGTGTTTTTGAATAACTCTTGCCAATCACAAGCAACCATGCTAGACAGTGTAATTCAGTCTATTGGTGCGGTAAATATCCCAAAGCTGATAAATGGCTAATGCATAGGTATGCTGGTGGACCACGTTACTGCTCTCCAGCCTGGCTCCACCTGCTCATTTTTGATAGATGGCCTGACTACCACAGATCTGCCAGCAAAGATGTTGTGTTACTGCTCTCAAACCTATCTATCTCCATAAAAATGTAGGGTTAGTTAGCAGGTTAGATAGATTAGAGAAGCTGTCACTGGAGCCAGGTTAAAGAGCACTTGTGTGATAGGTTTGACATCAGATTTCAGTGCCAATGAATTCTGCAGTGGGTGACACCAAGCTGTGAAGGGCAGGCTGGGGACACTAGCTTTTCCTTGCTGTTCTCAAAGCATTCATCTGTCTTTATCCTCATTGTGCCCATAACTTAATTATGTTACCTTAAGTATGTACCTGAGTTTGTAGAACCGAAAGGGTAGATCTTCACCAACATAACAACTCATGCCCTTTTGTCCTCTTTCAGGGCTAGTGTAAGCAGAAAACATTTTGTGTTTGAATCACTTTTAGAGACTGTAAAAATCTATAGATTTTGCTCTTCAGGAAAAGGGTATTCATGTAAGTATTTCTCTACACTGACAGTATTGGGAAAGCCTAACACTTAAAAATAAAGTGAATTTGGGATTGATTAAAAACCAGCTTTAATCAAGTGGGTACAGTTTTATACTGAAACTGACATTCTGCACTTGGAATTAACTGATCTTCCCCCTCTCTCTTTCACTTGTTCCTCTACATCTCACCATAAAATATTTTTCTCTTTCTATGAAATATATTTCCGCAGAACAAGCTGTATATAACATTAAAGAACAGTTGAGAGATTAACAGGAGCACAGCCCGTTAGAAAACTGTGAAGCCATTCCTCACCTCCCTTCGGAGAATACAATGGACCATGACAATAACAAAGCCTTGTAATGAGTCAAACACTGCAAAAAGTATCTGAAATAATATTGATCTTTTGTCTGTCATGGCCAGAACTGCAGACATCCAAGTCAGGGCCAGAAGTGGTAGCACCACACAGGAACTCCAAAGGGATGCCCTATTGAAAGAAAGAGAAAAGCAGCACTGTAATATTCTAAAAAATGATTAAAAGCTCACTATTAAAATCAAACATATTTAAGGATGGCACTTTATCAAGTTAACTTGAAAGTCACAGACAAGAATGTAACAGTGTCGGTACTTTATGATCTAAAGAATATCCTGTATTCAGTTAATAAACACAGTTGCAATTTTTTTTTTGTTAAAAAGTATTTAAACGTGCTCAGCACTCTATACAGTGTTAGCAACACAGTTGTCATCATCAAACTATTGTCTCACATGCACTGTATAAGATTTGTAACAAGAAGATGTAAATGATCAGGACTAACATGGCATTACTGGCGGTGGTGGCTGACAAAGCTGTTGTTGAAACTACTCCACACTTGGCACATTTGAGCGTCAAACCGCTATGAGGCTCACTCATCTGACTGCAAACAAACAGAACACCCACAAAAAGAACAAAATATTGAATTGTCACCAAAAAACGTTGCTACTGAAATTTAGCTTTTAAATATGACGTCATGCAGAAAAAAGTAAGTAGACTTATTCAGGATGAATGCTCTATGTTGTTGCAAAACTGTACTTTGTACTTTACATTATTGTTAGCTTTAAATGTTGATGCTATGGGGCTTCATTTCATGCAGACTCTATTTCTTCCATTTAAGCTAAAAAAGGCCCCAAATGTCCAGTGATCAAAACTGCTCAGTACAGTGAAGTAAACATAAGCACGTGCTAGGATAGACACACAAAGTGAAATCCCTCTATTCAGACCCGTTAAAAGACTGTTGTATCCAAACTTGCTTGAGAAGGAGTATAAGACACTTAAAGGAGGAGTAACCTCCTTTAATAGGGAAAAGGAGCATTAATAGGGAAAGACCATTAATAGGGAAAGAAACCTGAAAAATGTATTCAAGTACCAGAACAGTATGGGCATACTGTGTAGTCAGATTTGTAATAGTGATCTGAACGGCCCACTAACATCTGGAGTGATTTTATTCATGCCATATGAAGGTCTGAATACAGGGCTTGAAATGTATGGAATCTGATGAAATAAATATCAGTTGGTACTAAAAAAAGGGTGACCTGTTTTGCATTGTAATAAAACACAGTACACAAGCATTAAGCTCAAAGCATTTTGTATGGACAATTGTACCTCAACACCTGTCAGAAGAGTTAAAGGGCAAAACCTGGAATTTAAATTTTCTTTTACATACAGCATGCATTCAACTTCTTGAGTTGACTAAAGACTTTTGCTATTCCTTCTCTTTTTACAACCAGAACCAGGAATAACCATAGCTGACTGAGATGTGACAGAAAGGGTGCTTTACCTATTCCCAGCTGGAAAGTGGTCAACATGGTGAAGAAAGGTAACATTTCACTTTTTCCCCCAGTTATTTCAACCAAGAGAGCTCCTTTTTACTACCAAATGCAGCATTCAGAAGATTTTTAACATACTGCCCAAAACAACATTGAACTCCAGTGGTTTCCATTTTTGATAAACCAAATGATGACTTTCCATAAAGTAGTGCACTGTATTTTCCATAAAAATATAGGTTTTCCATAAAAAACCCAGTGAGAACCATGACTTGTATAAGGTGATTGTGGGGTGTGAAAAGAACTCAGTGAATCCACATCAGCTGACATCAATTAAACATCTACATTAATGAATGAACTAGAAAAATACCTTGGGTAAGCTTAACCTAAGCTTGGGAAAATACTTTCTGTCTTTGCTTGGCAATGTTGCAACGTTATCCAACTGGATTATTCTCTTTACTTCTATAGATTTGTTCTGGACCTTGCAAACAATAGAACTTGATGTGTATATAGGCCAAATAGAATCTTTCTGGCTGGGCATGTAAGTGTGCTGCCGCTTATCCCAGCAAAATGAATAATCATCAAGACACTTGTTGATTGTCCATATGTTTATTAAGGTGGAAAAGAACCTATGGAGTTAGTATATTTTGCCTCATTCACTGCTTTAAATCCTACATAAATGATTTCTACATCTGAACTTTTGACTGAAATTTTGACAGGTATAAGTCCAATATTTGACAAAAAGAGTGAAGTTCTCTTCCTGAGCATGGCTGGCAAGAGATATTTGAGAAATGACTGACAATCCCCTTTCTACTGGAGGTCAAATGCTGCACCAATTTCTATGCCCCAAAGAATGACTGCAGACTCTTCAGGGGCCAAGTAGTATCAAGGAATGCTGTTGCCAAGCCACCATCTCATGCTATCACGAAAGTTAAGATTGTTTCTTGATGAGGGCATTGTCCTGGTTTCAGCTGGGGTAGAGTTCATTTTCTTCCTCGTAGCTGCTATAGTGCTGTGGTTTGGATTTAGTATGAGAATAATGTTGATAACACACTGATGTTTTAGTTGTTGCTCAGTAGTGCTGACACTAGTCAAGGACTTTTTAGCTCCCCATGCTCTGCCAGGTGCACAAGAAACTGGGAGGGAGCACAGACAAGACAGTTGATCCAAACTGGCCACAGGGCTATTCCATACCATACGGCGTCACGCTCAGTATAGAAACTGGGGGGAGTTGGCCGGGGGCCAGCAATTGCTGCTCGGGGACAGGCTGGGCATCGGTCAGTGGGTGATTGTGCATCACTTCTTGTGTATATTCTTTTATCATCATTATCATTACTCTTTTCCCTTCCTTTCCTGTCCTATTAAACTGCCTTTATCTCAACCCATGGGTCTTACTTTTTGTTTCTGATTCTCTCCCCCATCCCACCAGGGAGGGGAGAGGGTGAGTGAGTGGCTGTGTGGTGCTTGGTTGCTGACAGGTTAAACCATGGCAGGCACCTACATGTTTTCCCAGAATAGCTGGATTCTTTCTGATAGACTAATTTCTAGTTCTTTATCCATTTACTTTAAAATAAAATACCTCTTTACTAAGTTGTGCACTGCTAGAAAGCAAGTTATTTGTTTCATCAGGAAAGTATACTATAAGGATATAGATTTCCATAGCTGACAATAGAGTAGCTGGAAAAAAAAAATTATGCCATTAAATCTAAGCTTGGATATCATTAGAACATGCACAAAGCCAAATCTGCGGCTGCTCCAACTCCTTAGAGCAGATGTGAATTTGAATTGGTGATTACTAAGTTATCACTACTCTTGAAATAATTTGTGTAGTTTTATAATATTCTAGATTTCATCAGTGTTATTACACAGTCAAGAATGTTGTTGAAGCAATGTAGATAAAAGTAAGGTTAAGAAATTAATATTTTCTAATGAAAAATGAGGAAAAGAGAAGAAAAAAATGAAAGCTCTTGGTACGTGTTTGTCAGAATAATGACGAAAAAGCTGAAAACCAGAAAGATTCAACTGAATTAATATTAAATGCAAATCACACCAGCTGAAGTATTTATCATACATTTGCTCACCTAACCAATAAATTGAACTTATTAAGAATGCAACTGTTAGTGAAATGGTAAAATAATTCAAAGTGAAGCTGTAATAAATTTACCCATATCAGTAATAAACAGTGAAATAAAGATATCATTGCTTATCATTGCTAGAAATGCAGATATTGGTGGTGTTAACTACAAACTGGCCCAAAAGACAATCCTAGAACATGTAGCTGTAAAAAATGATTATGCAAAGTTTAAATATACTTTTGTAAACATTAAGAAGGTGATGATGCACTTGTGAAACATTTTTCTCCAATGCAGAATGAATCTAAGTTTGCTGCTGCAGTACTTCAAATCATTGTCATCCAGTGCAGAAGAGTTTCTGATACCACCACTGTCATAATCCTTTCTTCTCATGATAACAAACAGAATTTGAATCTAAATGCAAGTAAATAAGCAACACAGATTTTCCATTTACCTTTTTTTCTTTTTTTTGCTTTTAAAGCACATTTTTTTCACTTTGAAATTCTGTTACACTAATTTAGAACATACATCTATGTAGACATGGATGTAACAACAAAGGCAAATTCTTCACATAGTCAGAATGTCAGAATAGCATTGACCTCAGTAAGGGATATATTGCTGTAAAATATATTTTACAACAGTTTACAAAAATGAGTAACATTTCCCACCACAGTAATTGAAGCTGACAGGCAGAGGAAAATAATCTCTTCCTTCAGTACACACAGTTCATAAAACTGTTTTCCTAACTGCAACAACTTTACATGTGTGACATTCTTTTGAAACCTCCAGTTAGATTTGTTTAATCCTTATTATTATTAACTTAATACTGTTGTACTTGTGTTTTATTATATTTAGTTTGTTTAGTTGCATTCCCTCAGGATAATGCAACAGCAGCTTTTGAGATGAATGGAATCTGTTAGACACACTGTTACACTGATATAAAGGTTCAAAGCACAATTAAAAGCATTTTTTGTGAATATCTGTAATTGAAAATTGGTGATACAATTTTAATATGCTTTAAAATAACCCAATTGTTGCTTACCCCGCTCTGTGTTTGAGCTTTTTATCTAGGATTCCATCTCTGGAAACAAGTTTATTAAATACCAAAATGCCAATCACCATGTTGACCTGTCAAACAGAAAACAAACATTTGATCTTTCAGTGCCTGAAAGAATTCACTTTATCCTGTTACTTCAGAAAAAGGTTCTTACAGGCCTGCAAAATGCCTCCTATTACATGTCTCAGTGTTCCATCAGAAATCATGTAACACTGTCCCTGAGCACACTAAAAGCATGTATTCTCAAATGGGTAACACATTCGCACACAACAACAGGCTTATTTTTGAATCTTGAATTATGCCTGGTATCAAGTTATATGCATACATGTCTGCTGACCAGAAGCTTGAGTAATATAGCATTAATATTTCCTCAGTTTTAATAGCAATGATATATCCTATTCCAGAAAAAAACCCTGCATTTGAGTTGTGCGCACAGGGAAGAGCTAGTCAAAGCACACGATGACCGTAACTGTGTTCTTTTTTAAGCATTTATGGCCCATGCGGGTGTTCCCACTTATGCAGAACCAGCCTGTGGTTTTTCCATATCCTCCTGCACATTAGTCATTGTCTATGTCATTCACCAAAATGCCAGTCTTGAGCCTTGTTTGACTGCAGTTTCCATTTTTGTGGGCCAGAGGGAAGCCTGGGGTTAATGCTGCATTGAAGTAAATGGTGTTATGATCACACACATGGGTTGAAGACCTAACCTAAAAAAAAATTCAAGTATTTCAGCAGTCAGGCTTTGGCACTCAATGGACATACTAATGGTATTTAATGGACAACTTAATGACAGTTATTATCCATTTGTATTATTGAACTGAACTCTATGAACCTGTCTCCGCATGGCCTGCAAAGAGGTAATACCAAGTTTTGAATCTATTAAATAAATGTTCCTTATTTTTTTATTAGAAAAGCGTAATCCTTTTTTCCTTTCAAACAGATTTTTCAAGACCTATGCCAAAATACCTAATTGTTGCCAGTCTGTCCTGCCAACTCTTTTCCAGCTTTTCTTATTATCACTTTATTTTTGGCATTTACATTTTTTCGCTGATGTTATATAATTCTTTTGCTTCGTACACTTAGGCTTAAGTGGTTGCATGGAACAGCTCCTTCCACAGCTACTAGCTAATGGTAGGGCAAACTGCAACTGTGAACTTCAAACATCTCTGAACAAAGCTTGCCAATTACACAGAGAACATACAGTTCCATGTGAAAATTAGTCCGGCTTTCTGTAAACATCCTTGGCTCCTCTATCATGACAGGGACTGTGAGTTGTACAAAAGGATCCTGGCTTGACTCCAGGCAATGACAAGACAATCTCTATGGGAGCAGTAAACATCCATTTCAGGAAAATCTGTGTAGCTAAATGGCTATACCTTTGAAGACTACTAAGACTGATTCCCTTTTGCAGGGGAAAATCAGAAATAACTGGTGTTGATAGAGCTATCCTACTATAAAACTGGTGTAGCAGAAAGAAGAATTAGATTAAAAATCTGTAAGGGAAAAATGCTAAACAAATTACTGTAAAAAATCCAGGCAGACTGCAGAGCAGATGACTGATAGCTGGTGGCACATGTAGGGTGCAATTCATCTTACCTTAAAGTAGACACCTGAAATACTTTGGATGGTTTGAGCCCTAAAAGTATGTATTTTTCTCCACTGACAATGAAATATGGCTGGGAGAACTAGCTTAGATGCAGAAATCTACATTGCAGATGTCTACAATTAGGCAAAGTGAATCCTCCACCCAAATGCATTTCCAGAGATGTGGAAGATTAATACACAAACAAGTAACAGTTCCCAGCTATGATGATTTTTTTCTTTGCCTTCAAAAGCAGTAGCCATAGAGAAATTGCTGGCTGGTTCCACTCCTCCTGTTGCGTTTGCTGTCACAGCGATACACTGCCAAGCAGCACTCTAACAAGACTGTCACTGAACTTCACAAGGCAGTGACAATTGCATAGATGCTACCGATAATAACTCAGTGATGTTTGTAACAAGCTTTCTGTGCCACTAATGAGTACATTATTCTTTCACAGCTTACTCTGTAAACATGGAGAGATAACTGGTATAGAGAAGTGATACAATTAAATGAATCATACATTCAAAATACTGATGATATGTTAAACAATACTGAGCTCAGCATTTACAGCAAAATGTAATGCTACTGTATAGCTAAGCTTTTATAATTTAAATAACACATTCCATCATTTCATATGAAAATACTGGAAATTTATTAATGTTTACCAAGACAACAGCAGCTGCAGGTCCAACGAAAGCATAAAGTAGCCCTCCTTCAAGAGACAGCCAACAGCTGGAAAGAACATTAGAGAAGAACTAACACAAATTAAAAATGAGTATAATGCATTGCCAAGAAAGCATTAATAATTACTACAGCATGAGATTCTTCCAGTGTATGTTCAATCCTACATATAGAGATTCATATGCACACAAAAAAGAATTACTTTGTTGATAGGATGTAGAGAGTTCAAAGTTATTTCCTTTACCAATGGTTATTTCCATTGCCAACTATTAATGTTTCAAAAGTTTTCATGTGAATTATACATGTACTGAAATGCCTAAAATGTATTAAGAGAACAATAAAAAAATAAGTTTGCAAATCTTTATTGAATCTCCTCTAACCATGTATAATGTGTAAACTGAACAGGACTTGCCAGGTAGGTATCTAGAAATATTTCCAGCTTGCAAGGTCTAATAGTTCTACACTTAAAGCAATGAAAGGTCATGTACCTGTAATGTAGTACTTCAGAAAAAATAGGTTTCTACATATCTTCTCTTAGGTAATTTAGTAATTGCTATCAGAACTAGGTCTTACAGACAATATTCCCATTAAAGAAAAATCAAATATGATCTAACTGTTCTGTATTCTCTGCAATATTTTGCAAATAATTTAAATATATATTTTAAAGCATCTGAAAAACTGTATTTTCTGGTGAGCTACTTGTCATACTGCATCAGGGCTTTCACTGAAAAACATCAGATTTCCAAACACAGAGGGCTTACAGAATAAAATTCTAAATATTTGATACACCATGATGTAAAGCTTTCCATATCTGCAAAAGATCAGGAGCGTCACACACTGAAGTAAATGCAGCTGTGTTATCTTCCCAGTGATTACACATTCAAAGAACTGCATGTTTGTTTGAATGCATGATCACACCTACATATAAGAAAACTCAAGTATCAGTATTCAAATAATTTACTTGGATCTCACATCCAGGAACATTCACATCAGAAT
>VZTL01028416.1:44703-58212 GCA_013400535.1 Scopus umbretta | reverse complement strand
AGTTTGGGGGTTTTTTCATTTCTTGTTAGTACTGTTTCATAGGAAAAGTCCTAGTAGATTTTCATTTTAGCCACTTACACATGGTTTCTAAATTTTTGCCCTGCTCTTCTTAAAATATTAAATTAAGATTGGACTGAAAAGTTTAGGATGGGTGTATATTTTACGAAGAGAAAGCAAACCCAAAATTAGGTAATTCACAAAAGCATGAAGAGGGCTCTGAAAATGACCTTGTTGCCATATGCACGTTTTTGTCATAACTTGCTGATCCATTCATATCATCACAAAGGTTATTCCCAAGACTTTGTCAGGATAAGAATCTGTCTTTTAAAGGAGCATATCACCAGAGTGGTAGATCTGGGAGCTGCACATACAAACACCTTCAACTGTATGGTAGGGGAGGTAGGAGTTTATATTTGTCTGAACAAAGCTTAGGCAAACTTTCATGTTGAATCCTTTCACCCTGTTCCTCCCACTCCTGGCATATCTCTCCCTTTCCCTTTTGCAAGAAAAAAAATCACTCATTTTGCCTGGACACAGCTGAAACAGTCTGATACTGCTCATTATTCTTCAGACAGCTAACTTTTCTTCACTGCTCTTTAGTTTGACACGGGGGACATTTTTTGGTTTTATTTCAATGCAAATAACTCCATGGCTTTTTCACTGTTTCAGTTTCCTGCTGGATTCCGGTCATATCTTAAAAATGGCCAGGCGGGGTCAGACCAAAGAGCTGTTCAGTCCAGCATCAGTTGCAGTTGCCTGCAAAAAGCTACGTGAACACGACAAGTGTACAGCGAGACTTAGTACCTGTTCCAGCTCACAGCGGTCTGCAGCTCAATAATGTCCTGGGACAGATGTGGTATCCTCATGGTTTATAGACTTGGATCAATTTTTCTTCCATTGATTTGTCCAGTAGCTGTGTGAGCCCATGAAAGGCTTTGGCACCCACCAAGTCCTGCAGCATTCCAAAGTTCAGTTACACAGCTGGCTAAAAAGCATCTCTTTTCATTTGTTTTGGACTTTTGCCTGCCCATTTCTCTTGGTTTCCTCTAGTTCTTCTGCTTTGTAAAAGAGGGAATAATTACTCTCTAAGTCCCTCTCTCCACGATGCTCGTGGTTTTAAGACTCATTGTCAAATCTCCCCTCTGCTCCTTTTGTTCCACTCTGAAGAGTCCTGGGCTATTTAATCATTTGCTGTGTTCCATTTGCTTCAGCTTTCTTGCCCTTTGAACCTTTTCTTGTTCTTTTTAGCATGCGAGAACTGGAGCTGCAGACAATATGCAAGATGTGAGTTCACCATACATTTCCTGTGTACTATGCTTATGTTCTCCTTTCTATTCTTTCCTTGATAATTCCTAATGTTATCCTCCCTTTCCGCCTCCACCACTGAGCACTGGGCTGACAACTTCATACATGTGTCGTAACTCAGGGATCTCTTCGACCCAAGTACTAGGACTTCTGTCTTCCACATTTCTCTGTCTGCATGCAAAGTTACAATTGCTTTGACCGCAGTGTATTCCTTTGCTGTTATCAACATCGATTTTTTTTTTCCTGCCATTTTAAGTGAAAAACTCATAGCTCGAAATCCTTTTCCCAGATGACTTTCAGTTTTGCTTCCTAGTGTAATTTACCATCAGGAAACTCTCGCCTTGAACTATGCTTCTTTTTCCAGATAACTTCTATGTCCTATAACACAAGCCCAGGGGCAGATTTCTGAGGCTTCACTGGTGACTCTCCTCTCCTCCCTCCTGCCAAAAAACTCCAGTAGAGCTGTGAGATGTTTTTTCTACAAAAGCTGTACTGATTTTTCCTCATTATAGCACGTAAGTTCATGCACCTGCTAATTACAATACATATTACAGTTTCTACCAAACTGTTCAATATTTCTGCAACTCATTATGGTCACTTCCAGCCAGATATCAAAATATAAACGTAAAGCATTTGTTGTAATAATCTGTTTTTCTTTCTTTCTTTCTTTTTTTTTTTTTTTAAAGCTGGGCCTTTCTAAATTTCATGAGTTTCATTATAGACAGTGTAGCGTTAGAAAGATTCAGCAGCAAAACTTTGTCTTTCACAAAGAAATGATGTCCCTTCATACTGGTTAGCTTTTGTTGGTGGTTTTGTTTGTTTTTTTTAAAGGAACATAGATAAGCCAGATCAACAACACTATGAATAAATTATGAGATAAACATAACCATTTTCTGGCAAACTGACTACGATTTTTACAAATATATTAACTCTCCGTAACAACAAACCAACCAACCTGTTTAAAATGTTTCTGCCTCTGCACGAGACTCATATTGCATTTCTCCCTGTGATTTCTGATTAGCACTCTAATAGTTTTGTTTCTAGTCCAGCCACGACTTTCTTAGTGAATTATCTTCGCTGCAAAAGGAAATGTAATTCAGCAAAGGTAAATGTTCGATGTTTGCAAACACTTTTTTTCTGATTAAAGCATTGGATGTCTCCATCTTCACATGGAGATGAAGGTGGAGACATCTTCAACCCACCTCCATGCATGCAATGCTGAGGAGCATTCAGGGTGCTCCTTAGCTGCCGGTAAAGCAGACACAGAGCAATCACGGGGCTGCTCTCAAATACTCCGCCAGCACTGGGGGGCTCGTGGCTGCCTGTCCCCCCATGCGCGGTGTACTGGCGTGGTGTCAGGGGGAGGTGAGGGGCTGGTTTAGTGCCTGTTCCCCACCTGTCACAGTGTTCATGGGAGCTCATGTCAGCATTGCAAATGGGACGTTTCTTTGGGCTGCTCTAACGGGGACAAACTGCTCCCCCCAGTCCGGCAGCTTGGGTGAATGGACATTTAGAGGCACTTGGTTCCCAGTTGGTAAGTACAACCAGCTTCAGCTCTGGCACGGAGCGGGGGGGGGGAGGAAATCTGACAAGAAGAACGATCATGCTGAGCAAGCGAGACAGTGCAAGAGAGCCAGCGTGAATGGTACACAGGGTTTGCATTGCCTGCTTTGGAATAAACCCAGCACATAAAGTAGCCACTGTAACAACACTCAGCCTTTGTGCTTTTCTGCTTTTCTTTGGGTGGTGTTGTCTCCAGATTAGCATTTTTGGACAGGCACTAGCTCCGAAGACACCAGGGGGCACAAAGCATGCTCTATTTCAGATGCTGTCATCTCCCCACGACCAGCAGCAGCCTGTGCTTCAGTCTGAACCTTTCTGACAGTGTTGTGCCAGTTCTGCTCCATGCTCGTCTTACTATGTTTTCTGTTCTTCCTCCAAGTGTCTTGAGCATTGCTCCAAGCCACCCATTTGATGCTATAATGTAGCATTCAGAAACAGAAAATAACATTAATTCAAGGCAAGGGAGGGAGCCAGTTTTGAAGTTTTATGTAACTCAGTGGAGCTCTGTAGTTACTTAGTTGCATTGAATAATTCAGTGGGGAGGCTGTCTGAAACGCAACAGCCTCTTTGTTTCCTGTGAAAGGTGATGCATGCTTGTAGGGCTTCAGACATCTATCCAGCAACCAGCACAGACTTTTTGGAAATACATGCACTTATACATTCAGAGACTAGCTCCCAGCACCCCTCCAGGCTCTCTGCCAAATCTTCTCATTTTTGAATTCATAAGGCCAAATCATGTTCACAGTTTTGTCAGCATTACTGCTTTCAGCGGAGTCACCCCAGAGCCACACTGGTGCAAATGGGTTTGCTGTAATATTCAGTGTTTCCCCAACACAGCACACACCGTCCTAAACCTTCTCCCCCACCTGGCCAGTAGAGCTCCCCTGCCTGCTGACCTGACACACAAGCTGACGCACAGGTTCCAAACCACAAATATCAGTCTCTAGTTCCGATCCATCCCCAGACAAGCACCAAACCATGTGTGACAGCTGCTACTCACCCCTGAGCCCTCACGCCAGACCTCGCCCGAAACCTCCCTGCCAACCTGTACCCCAGGCAAATGCCTCGGCCACCTCCGCTCGGGCTAATTTTCCTGCACCTCCTCCCACAAGAAACCTGACTACCACCACTCCACAGCGAGGGGAATGATCCTCCTTGGGAACCTTTCTTTCATCAGTCTTCCCCATTTCCATGCAGCCTACCCTTCCCCTGGAAATTAGGCGTCATCCTAAGGAATGAAAACTGTGTAAAAACCTCTAGAGCATACCTGGTTTCCTCAGAGAGTTGCAACTAAAAAGCAAGGGGGCAGTGACACAGAATTACATGGGCATCCTCCTTCTGGGGACTCCTCTGCTAGCATTTGACACGGACCCGGTCAGAGGGATGCTGCTGCATCCGCACAAACTGCTGCAGTGAAGCCTCGGAGTTTCTGTCAGGCTGCTGGATGAAATCACAGCTTCCTTGCTGGTATGCTCTGGCTCCTTTTCAGCTTCACACAAGCAGCCTGTCCTGCAGAGGTTTGGAATTTGGAGGTTGCTTTGGTTTGGTTTGTTTTGAGTTGCTTGTACTACTGTGTCTGCAGTGCTGCTGGAGAAAAAAAAAAAAAAAAGAAGGGACAGACAGACAGACAAAAAGAAACTTGTGCAGGCTTTTACAGTCAGTGGTGCAGGAGGATGAGTAGACAATGCAGACAGCTAAAAAGATTGTGCTAAGTGGTGCAAGAGACTAAAAGCTTCCCAATATGCCATTCCATTGTGTTCTCTTGAGTATTGTATATAGGCATATACAAAGGGAACACTTCAGCCTTAAGGCCACATTCACGAGCTGAGATGACAGTGTGAAGAACTCAAAACTCTGTCCTGTTCTGCCAAAAAAACTTCCAATGAGCAAATCTGAGCTGGTTTAAAGTTTCTGCTCTCCAATTGATGTTATTTCTCTAAGCACATTAAAAAAAGAAAAGGGTGATCAAACCATGCAATTCAAAATCTGCACACACATCTCATCTCAGCCTGCAATTTTAGACGTCTTCCTTTGAATTTCCATCTGCAAGGACAGTAAGCTCTGGATCCCCTTATTCTAATCACAATAAAGAAATTTTATTTGTTCTAAAACACCAAATTACTTGAGCTAAATGTGAGTGATCCCAACTGCATAGGCACCGACTCCCTTGCGGCTAGCACTGGTGTGCTGGTTTCAGTTAAATGGGAGGAGATCCAGAGCCATGAACCCTTTAAGATGGTGATCTACCTTTGCACTGGGAATGGCCTGGCAGCAGCCAGGTGCCGAAAGCGCAGCTAGAACTGACAAGTCACTAACTCTCAATGCAACTCCCTGAGCACTGAGCTGAGCTGTCAACCTAATATTTGTGTTTCTCATGAAGAACTGATGGGTTAGACTGCTTCTTTGAGCTTCCCTGCCACGTATCACCATGCCAATTTACCCATTAGTCTTAATATGCTGAATTACCTTTATGGCTTCTCCTGTCAGTACAATACGGTCTTGGGATTTGCCTCAAATATTTGATGGGCACATTCATTTTTTACTTTCTGCATAGTCACAGCTACAACTCAGGGCACAGTTTCACTAAGCCCGGGTGCTGGAAAGGGAGTGCTCGTGCTTGTCTGATCTTGCAGTCAGCTGGATCAGCCCACTGACCCAGCTGAAAAACAATCTGCTATTTTTCTAGGGCAAGTTTTCAACCAGATCAGCTTGCTGACCTGTTTGATGGCATAGTCACGAGTACTGTGCTAATACAAGCTGGGGGGACATGCATCTGCAGGGTGAAGGGCAGCACCATCCGTTTTGATTTCAGTCTGCATGTCAGTCTCTCTAAGCCTCACCATGAAGAAAAAGTTTACCATACACTTGCTGAACAACGCAGGTGCTGGCTAAGTGCAGTTGTATTGTGCTTGAGTCTGCTACAGTTGTCTGAGGGGCAACTCAGGCAATCTCCGTGCAAGGAGCAGCTTGTATGAAGGAAGAAGATACAGATCATCGCCAGTACAATATTGCTGGAAACATGTAGTCACTATTTAATTTGACTTCTCGATTTTGGCAAGCTCTTAGAAATTCTCCAGTCATAAAAGTCCTTCTTATTCTTATACCAAGAGAAAGCTGCTTCTCAATTTCAAGGAGACAAAACCTGGCACAGGAGGCTATGAAATACTATAGTGGAATTTTCTGTCTGACACAGAAACCTAAAACAATTCTTGCATTGGTGCTGTAGTATCTCCATGTCATAAGATGACCAGGAAATCTGTTTGTACACCTGCCTGGGCATTTATAAAACTTTTGATGGCTCTTTAGAGTTTGCTTGGAAGTTGGACATCTGCAGTAGGCAGAAGAGGCTTGAGGTTTGTCTCATCTGACTCGCCCCCCCCCCCNNNCCCCCCCCCCCAATAAATTAGACATACAGTCTAAAACAAAATTCTTATATGGTCAGTGGGGAGAGATAGGAACCTCCAGAAGACAAATCAGTCCATCCTAACACAGGTATGCTGCATAAGTAGGGTGATCTGCACCCTGAAAATGCCCCTCTCCACTCTCTCTCCACCAGAAGCAGCCTAGGCAATTGCCTTAAACTGAAGAAGGAAAGGAACTTCTCTGGGCTTTCTAAAAGACTGATATGAATCAAAGAAAACCCAGGTTCATGAGGATGAAGTGGCCTGTGACGGTAATCTGCAGCTGTCTGCATCAGGTGCTGTCTAAGCTATGCACAGGTCTGTCGGAAACTTGTGCAAGCCTATTTTCTTCTAACTTCTTCAGCTATCGCTTGCCTATGGAATGGGAAACCAGAGCATCCAGAGGGTTGGAGGTCTGGTATAGGGTGTACTTAGGCCACTGGGAAGTCCCAGGGCCCATGCAGCTGTACTGGAGAGGGAAGAGGGGGTCTCCTCTCTCAGGTAGGTGACTATTGTGGGCAGAGGAACCACACACTGAGCAGGAATGTAGAGGTCCAAAGTCAGGGTAGAGTTTAGATCCTGCTCACCCTGAGGGTGTGCCCAACATACTGCGAGACAAGTACAACAACCTGATGAAGGTCCAGAAGTCTGCAGCACCTTCAAGTCTGGAAATGCTTTTCTGGCAGAGAGTGAGACCATCAGGCTTTCAAGTCTATATGCATGTTCTACAAAGTCAATTTGTCACTTGCTGGCTCCAGTCCAGGTACAACATAAATCTTACCATGAGTACAATTTTAAACAGACACTTGTGCTCAGACCAGATTGCAAGTATGTGTAATTTGGGAACAGAAAAGCCTAAATGCTGCACGCACTCAGCACTGAAATGGTACCATTTCCACAGCCTGCGTGTGTCACAGCTGACGGCAACGGAGCCCAAGTGATGGTAATGGCCTCCTCCAGGCAGAGCAGGTTTGTTGCTATGCTATTTCTGAGCCCTCTGCTTACTTCTGTTACTGGAAATGACTTAGGTTTGTTTCTAAATCCGTCTCTATTGATTAGCACTTAGTAAGTGGCTGCATGGCTTAATATAATGATCATAGCTCTCGCTCCTTTTGTTACTCCTGATGTGCAGAAGACTGTTCTTTCTTTTTTTAGTTGCAGGATGTTCTCGTTAGCTCAGCTTAGCACTGTGCATACTTCACAGCCCGGGGTATTCGCGATTTTCTTTTGAAGCATTTTACACTGGCAACAAATAGAAAACAAAGTGCATATTACTCATTTTGAATGAAGCTATGACTATCTACCAAAACATTAACGAGGTATAAAATATCACATAGCTCATCAGATTTTGTTGCACTAGGTATTTTGTTAGCTATCTTTATTACAGAAAATGCTTGGTTTTCCCACAAGTATATTAATTGCACTTGCAAATAGTTTTGGTGTACACAGCTTGTAAGTCTATGCTTTGTCTGAAAAACAAAGTTGATCTTTTTTCAAGGAGTCTGTTAATATTTGCCTTTAAATGCATGCATTGCAAATATCACATCATACAATTCCCTTTACGTGACAAGCTGCTGGATTCTCTCTGGTTTCCTGACCGTTGCTTTACACTTTTTGTGATTACAGCTCTAAATAACTTTTACTTAGCTCATGCATTCCAGCTCCTTTCCTGAGGAAAACTTGGTATCAGCTGTCAATTATTGGTTACAGAAATTTATTCAGCCATTTTCTTCAGCACTTTCTACTAATTTTCATCCTGGTAAGAAAGTTAGTTGAAAACACAAGTAAAATTATGTGTGGTTATACAAGTGATCAAAAGTAATTCTCATCCACGTTTGTTGTGTATGTTCAGTCAGATGCTCAGCAAGACAGTAACAATAGCTCCAGTGTAGTTCAGCGGAAAGAGAGTGTATGGACTATTATTGTAAGCAGTGTGTCCAGTCATGTGATATTCATGTCCTAGCCCTTTCCACGATAGCCCTCTAACATCTGCAAGTTATGGTTCTCCAGGTTTTGCTGGGGAAGAGGATCAGACAGACAGTTTAAGTTCCTGTTGAGGTTTCTTGGGGAGCTCATCTACCTGCATTTCCCAGGAGCGAAGCTGTACTGTTCGCCTCTGCCTCCAAACACCGCAGCAGTGCCCACTGCAGGTCTCAAAGCCAGAAGCCACTGTCTGAGCAATACTGCGAAGGGGAAAACAGAAGTTTCCAGGTGGCCGCCACTGTGTTCCTTTTCAAACTGGCAGAGCTGTGGTGCAGTAGTGCCAAGCTCCTGATGGGGACAGAGATACACTCATTTCCCCATCCAGCAGTTTTGCAGTTGCTATTCTTCATTTTGGGACCCAGGAACATCAGTTTATGGTCAGAGTCTGGATCTAAAAGAGGTTGTGAAGAGCTGTTTCAGGTGCAGCACGGAGCCATCCCATCAGGCTGCCGCTCGAAGGTGTCTGATGACATCATGAACTTCAGCAGCCATCTTTGAATCTCTGCCCCTCCCTACACAGTTCTGGCATGTCCTGAAATCAACTCTGCTACGTCTCAGCTATTCCTGACCAGCAGGAAATGAAAGCTGATCATTCACCTTCATCTCTCCTGAGAAAAGGACTTTACACTGCTGCTGGCACTGGGGGACTGAATGGAGTAGCCCAGCAGATTATAATAGTACTCCATCCTCTCCCATTGTACAACAGGGCTCCCATTTGAAAACTTACAAGAAGCTACTGCTTCAGGTAGCTGGGACTGGTGTCCAAGTCACTGTGACTACAGACAGAACTGATATGAACACTGTGGAGACAGAAGGAACGCCCTTGCATCTGGAATAATGTCTTTACAGTGCGTAAGCGAGGTCAGCTTTGCTTACACTGGTGCTGACATACAAGGCCAGTTCTTGAATACTTATTTTTCACAAGGCAATACTGGAGACCCTGTGGCGTGCACTCCGCATACTGCTGCTTTAGCACATCCTGCTCGTACTGAACACACTCAGGAAATCATGCTCTAACACTTTGAATGTCACAAGAAGTGTCACCTCAGTAGCACTAATGCTGTCCCAGCCAGTGATAGCAATGCTAGACCCTTTAAGAAAGCTAGACGTGTGTTTCTGTTAACACAAAATCTCTAAGAGATGGATGAGGAAGATTACAAAAATTAGAAGATAATACT
Source organism: Scopus umbretta (assembly GCA_013400535.1). Lineage (NCBI taxonomy): Eukaryota > Metazoa > Chordata > Aves > Pelecaniformes > Scopidae > Scopus > Scopus umbretta. The sequence goes on along the minus strand of VZTL01028416.1, from coordinate 48,782 downwards.
AACATAGACAGCTGATGCTGATTTAGCTGCAACATACGACAATTTTTAGTCATCCTTCAAAGGATGCTAATCTTTATCTTGGCAGGCAGATAAACAAAACCAAAAACACAGGATACACAAATGACTCATGCCGGAGGGCTCAGCTTCTTCAGCACCAGTGTGATGTTCCACCTAAAATACATAAATGCAGAATGCCATTTAAGAGTCAAGAAAGGCTCGGGGTGGTATCCTCAGCTGTATGCTCCACTGCTCTCGCAACAGCCTCCCTCCTGACCCTGTGTACAGTGTAACAGCTCCTGTGTTCTGCTCGTAGGACTGTAAGAGAAACACAATACAACTCAGTCACAGGCTGTCATTTCGATAAAATGGGCAGAATCAAAACATGCACTTACATTCAGGGAGATATCCATTTTGAAAGGAGATGCTAAAAAAGTTCCCTTCCTTAACTTTGCCCTGCCCTAAAATAAAAACAAACAGCAACCCACATCCCTAATCTTAGTATTTAAGCACTTTCCAATGAGAGGCATTTTTGTCTCATTTCATTATGGCTTTGGTTGCTGCTTTTTATTACTACAATGGGGAGAAGGACAGCCTTGTGATTATAGTCGCAGGCTACAAGTCAGGAGACCAACGTTGAGCTTTTCAAAATTTTCCTCAGTAGCTTTTGGTCTCTGTTCACCCTAGGAAAGAGTGAGTGATGTGCTTCCTTAGCTTATGGGATTGTAAGAACACTTAAGATGTAAAAAAAATGTTTTCATGGTCTCTGTCCACAATGTCAAGGCTTTAATGTGGCGAGGCCCTTGATTTCACAAGCGAAGTTTTCACTAACAAGCCACTTTGTTCTGAAAAGGCAGGCCTATAAAACAGAAACGAAAGGCAGAAACACATATGTTAGTGATCCAAGGGAAAGGGAAAGCTTGTTGTTCTTTGACTGCAGCACAGATGTTCCAGGAAAGTTAGCTGGTGGAAATGTCATCAGTGATTCTACCACCAAAATCGGTGTCAGAGGTGATGAAGACAGGCCACGTTATGATCGACGCTAAGGAAACATAGCTGATATACAGGACCTATCCAGAAGCCCTTTGGAGTTAGCATGATGTAATGTCATTGCCTGTCATTAATCTGATCAGACAAGCCAAGACCTGCCATGTGTTTGGGACACAAGTTTCCCATGGGAACACGGCATCGTGTCCTCTTCCCTAGACATTATCTGTCCTTTATGCCTAGAAGAAGGCTGATCTGGGGTTAGTGCTCTAAACTTCACTACATGCCCTTGCCCTCCAAAGTTTGGCTCACAGACTTACAAAGAAACATGCACCATCATGCAGGATCCCCTCTTGTCCATCTCTGCCCGGTCCCCTGCTGTACGTGCAGTGAGTCTGCACTGTTATCAAACAGCAAATTCACATCAAAGGTGACTCTGGTGCATAAAGCTTAACTGATGTGAAATAAGAAGTCACTGCACACTGTCCTATACAAAACAAACATTTAAAATTAGGCACCCAATAATTTGTTTTTTTTCCTGCTTTTTGTGATATTCCTCCAGTGTTCTTTGAATAGATCTATGAATCATTCTTTCAACAGAGCTGCAAAAGTTCAGGAGCACCTTTCATATAAGAAGTGCTGGATTTAAAGTCTGATGATTGGATCAAATTTTGGGTAACTAGGTCTAGTTACATTTCCAGAAGAAAATTTCACTTAATGAATGCTCTGTATGCATCTAAATCACTGTGGCTGCTCATCTTGAAGTGAGCTTGGAGTAAGCATTCAGTGGCATACCAGTTGACACATGGCTCACCTATGAGATGCCATTTTCAGGTCATGGCCATGTAAATACAAAAATGCCAGTTCTGAAATATATTACGGGCTGAGCTTTCCCGTAGCAATGGGGCATGGAAACATCAAGTACTTTTACCCATGGGATCTTGTCAATCTATTAACGTTTACACTGCGGTACTGCCTCAAGGCTAGCCCGTTCAGGGTCCCATTGTGCCAGGTGTGGTACAAATAAATTACCTCCTTCCTTAAAGCAGGTTGCAATGTTTGGAGGCAGGGGAGATGTTGCTGCATTCACTGAGGAATTGCATGCTCTGTCTAACAATGCTCACCACTTTGTGGGAAGTTTGCAAGGAGAGAAACAAACACAGCAGGCTAAAGCAGAAAGCTCTGCTCCTTATAAAAGCATTGCCAGTCAGAAAGGAGACAGCCCTGAGAGTGAATTCTGGCTGCCTTGAGCTGTTAGAAACTTCTGAGAGGGTAGGCTGTGGCAGGAAATAAAAAAGCACATTGAATAAATCACTTGATGCTCTGATTAAGAGGCATGGGACTGTGTATCATGTGATAGTTAAAGCCGTAAGCTCCAGCCTTCAAGATATTATTTGGTACATGAGCAGTCTGAATGGGCAGATGGTATTCATGAGCGGGATTACTATTTCTAGCAAAACAGGTCAAACCAAGTCATTTAGAAACAGAATTAAAATTTAAAGATCATTATCTCTGAAGGTGTATGACTTTTTAAAGAGAGCTAATGAATCGAGCTCATTATAATTGCATCATTTTAAACAAGAAAATCGTTCTGTGTAATAGAGAAAAGCTTTGCCTTTGTTTCCTTTCTGTCAGCTAACTACACACGCATTTTCCAGCGTGAAATTTGCCTCCAAATAGGAATGGATCAGCTGGCTGGTACTGCCTAAAAGTATTCATTTTCCTAAACTACCCGGTAAGGCCACAGGCTGAGTGACATCGTGTCGTGAGTAAAAGCAAATGCTACAAATAAAGTGTGGTTCACTTACGGCAAGGCTTGCCTTTCTGAACAGTACTCAGACTCACTTTCCTATGGCACTTCCATAAGCAGGCTCCTCGATGGGTGGCTGATTGCTCTGAGCCAAGCGTTAAAGCAGGGTGCAAGGGCAGCTCAGGGTCAAGATTCTCTGCCCTGCAAAGGTATGGAATCATTAAAATCAACCATGTGGCATAGGTGCAAGACTGGTGTAGGGCTCACCTTACTTCTTACGGCAACAAGGGGACAACTTTGCTACCTCCGCTTGTTGGCTAGTCTGGAGAAGAGGGTAGGAGTGGCTGCTTTTGCAAACACTGGTTACAGCAGCCCATCAAAACCCCTTGGTCTCCCCATGCTGAGGGAAGGGAAGCGATGGAGATCCCATAGTAAACAGCAAAAGCCAGGCAGCTGCTTACAGGAGCAGGATGACAAGCTGGTGCAAAGTCCCTGCAAAGGACTGGAAGGTGCTTTGGAAAGGAGGCATCCTTCTGCCTTTTCTATGTGAGCATCAGCCCTCTGGGACAATTTCTCACAGAGCCATCCCCAGCATTTTTCTTTGCCGTAAGACTCCCCAGACCCCAGAGTATTAGCAGGAAAACAGAATCTTGGTTGATTTTAATGCACACCAAAAACCTGGAAATTTCAAGTGCTCTGCTTTGTCTTCCTGAGCTTGGGTGAATGAGGCCCTGCTCTGCTCCCTACCATGTGGCTCAGTGCCTCTTCAGCCCTGGGGCAGTCTCCAAATCTCCCTGGCAGTGGCTGACATCAGGCTCCCGAGGCAAGCCTGAGAAGTCTCACCCAAGCCCATGTCTTTCCCCAGAAGCCTGCAAACATGTGACGAGTAGCAGCCAACACCATCACACAGTGCCGAGCGGTGAGAGGCAGAGCTGGCTCCACAGCTCGCAGATGCTGGGGAAGGCACTGCCAGCCCTGTCTCCCAGTGCGGCTCCAGCAGGCTGGGCCAGCTGGGGCTGTTGAAGCAGGCAGGCAGCTCCCTCACCTCAGGCAGGGGAGGAGGCAGCAGGCAACAGGCAACAGCCTCACAAGCCAGAGCAGAAAGAGGCCACCAGCCTGGGACAGCTCTGCTGGCTTGTGAGAAACAAGGTGGCTCTTCCCTGCTCCTCCCATGCCACTTGGGCATCAGCAGTCCTAAGAGCATGAGGAAATTACACCTGGGGCTGCCACAGAGCCCGTGAAGGCTTGGGCAAGAAAACAGAGCACCTTGCTCCACTGGCTCTTGGAGATATGGCATGGAGAAGCCATGGAGCTGCAGGAGAGCAGAGGTGGGGTAAAAGAGGTG
>VZTL01028416.1:26463-44615 GCA_013400535.1 Scopus umbretta | reverse complement strand
CCCAAAGTGAGGGTATAACTCGTTCTGCAGTGATACTTTTATTCCAAGCCTCAGACTCTTCTGCAACTAATCAAAACGTGCTTTGTGTTTCTTCTAACCATGCCCACATATGAACTTAATATGTGTGATCATAACACTTGTGAGAAACACCAAACCAAGGCTTTTGGAAAGTAAAGCCATACATTTAACCACAAGACACATAGAGAGTAAGCAGGGCCTTTAGTGTGCCTCATTTGGCTCCGGGGGGGCCAAGGAGCATGGGGCGGAGGCGCTGCAGCAGTTTGCCTCTCACAGGCATGTGTTTCTTCTTCTCTCTGCCAAGTCTTTCAGCAAATGCGGCGATTCCTGGCATCTCTGGTGGCACCTCTGCAGCGTGCATTTTTAAATGCTGCTCATTTTAAAGTTTCAGCTAAAGGACATTTATTGATTCTTTGTCTCTTATGTTTTCCTATTTTTCTTTTTTTCTTTTTTTTAATGGGATGGAGAGCAAGGTATGGAGAGCAAGGGCTAGCAAAAGGAAATCAGTGACATTCCTTTCTGACTCATAGAAACCCAAAAGGTTGCTGATTTGTGTGCAAAAACGCAAAGAACTGCATCTAAGCACCCTCATTTCAAGTTGTAAACAGGATTTAAATGCTGCATTGGCCTTGTGACTTCTCTTTTGACTTCTACTATCCATAACTCATTATTTGTTGCATGTGACTTGTCGGTTAAATCATATGCGTTATTTCTGCTATGCACTTGCCTGCTAGTGAGTTTACCTAAAACTGGTCTATGAAAAAAAGCTCCCTGAAATGTGAAGTAAAAGCAACTCTTTTTGCAAATGTTGGTGGAAAAATAAAAGGAAAACAGAAGCAGGGTAAGTTTGAGCAAAGATGGCTCTTGGACGGGTAAAAGATTTGGAAATAGTTTATTTCCTTTTTCATTCACGTCCTGTCAAGCTATGCCAATTCACTCAGAGAGGGACTAGGCACAAGAGATGCAAAGGTTATGTCTGATACAGATAAACGCCTCTTTTATCGCATTGTGTGGTCAGTTTCCGAGCTGCAATTTGAACCGTGGATCAAGTAAATGTAACAAAGACACAAAGCATTAGTCAGACTTCAGTAGGCACAGGTCTTGAGATTCAGTTTCCAAACTTTCCAGTTTGTGGTGAGCATCAGATATCATAAGCCTTACATCTATTCTTTTAAAAGGACTCAGTTGTCTGAAGGGAACGTAAGAATGCCAGTGACCAATAAGAGTTTGCAGGTAATTAGGCTTGCTTGCTCTTTTTTGCCTCCTTCGTCCATTTATCAGGCTTTATTGTAAATTCTAGCTTGTCACTTCATGAGCACCTTTATTTGACAGCCCCCAGCAAAGGCACAGCATGTGATGGTTTGGCCCCAGCCTTTCAGAACGATAAAGAGTAGCTCGGGCTTTGCAGACCATATGCCACCATACAGTGCACCTTCATTTAGGCTGAGGTGTCATCACCACATTTAATGCTGGCATGATTCAGAGAGGCCTTAGTATAAGTAAGCACCAGGGTCTAGTCAGCAAGATGGCCAACATGCAAATGAAAGATAAATAAATGACAAACTGCTACAGCTTCAGCTTGCAGAGTATCAAGTAACTCTTGGAAAGCGTTTAGCACTTTCCACCTCAGTTAGTTTCTGTGGAAGCTGAGAGATTTCAGCATGGCCAGAGTTGCCCCATCGCTTTGTAATATTGAGCCTCAGAGAACAAGAGGAGCGAGGAGCTGCAGAGCCCCGGGACTGCGGGAGCTTCGCCTGTGTGACAGCCACATGGTCGGCAAGCACGGCTCTGGCTGTGACTCCTGCAGCCTGTTGTTTTTCTATGGCAGATAAGTGGAGGTCTCGGGCACTCCAGCCTCTGAAGCATTACTGAATGAATCCAAGTCCATCTCTCTCTTGTTTACTAATTCTCATTTTTAAGTCTAACTGTCCTGAGGAAAACCCTCCTTTCCTCCATCTTCACAGTGCAGGCAGTGTGTTAGCCTGCAGACCACTTACGGTATAGCTATCACCATCAAGGCAAAGGTGGCAAGTTTATGGGCATCTACTATACACACAAAAGGAGAAATTTCTACTTATTATCTCTGCTTTTAATATCTGCACTAATTTATGCTAGCTGGTCAGATTCACTGACAAGAGGTGCATCTATCATAGCTGGGATACTTATTTTAGGGAATATTTACGTATATAGTCCCATAGCAGCTGTGTACATGACACACTAAGTACAATCAGCCTAACAGCCCAAACTGAGCATGAGAGGCAGCAAAAATAATTCTCCAGGCTGTGCCACCTTGCCCTAGCAGAACCCACATCACCTCCTTTAGTCACTCCAATACTCAGTTACTTGCTAACTTTGTTACGCAAATAATTTACAAAGAAGTCGGTGCTTTTATGTTGCTTCTCTTCAAAGGGTTTATGTCAGTGTGTCTCTCTCAGGCTGGGGCTCACCCATGGGCTGCTCTGCCCGCAGATTCCCATGGGTGTGCAAAGCCTCCAGCGGCCGGGATGGTCGTTTACCTGCATAGGAGCCACTGCAGGATCTGATCTCACATATGGAAGTAGTGGCCTATGGGGTCAACCTCCGACGAGGACATTCCTCTTCCCTGCACTATTGCATGCTGTAACACTGACTGTGTGCTACACTTCAGGCTGACATGCTTGGGATTTCACTAAGTGGAATTGCACACACAGGAGAAACTAGTCACTAAGCATGAGGAGTGCTGCTCAAGAGAGGCAGATTTAACAGTGCCCAGTGGAGATGCCTCATTAAACTGATACAAACCAAATAAAGAGAAGAGCTGCTAATTGTCAAAAGGAGTTAAGCAATGAAAAGTGGCAGAAAGCCAAGCAGCAATACTAAGTCTTCTTAATGCAAAGGCAAACTACGCAGCAAATCCACAGTTGATGATACAAAAGGGAGGAAGAGACAGATACCTTTAAAAATGTTGATCTGCATTGTATTAGTAATCCTTCACGTATTTTTTTTACCAAAGCCATTTATGAAAATCCAGTGGATGAAAGATGGTCACAGAAGTCATGTTCTAAAAATATACTTTGGAAGCCAAGTGATTCTTCACTGGAAATAAAAAGAGGCCAAAATGACAAGGGGAATTACTTTCCATAAGTCTGCAGTGCTCCATGGCTATGGTATGGGGAGAATGTGCAGGTATTTTCAGGAAAGAGAGAAGATGCCACAGAAGAGAAACATTACACATGCACTTGCATTTCTAGCTCCTGGAAACCCAAAACGCGAGGACCAAGCTGTTCACTATGGTTACAGACAGATGTGAAAGCTCCCTTTGAACAGACTATCAGCTGCCCTTGCTGAGTGAGGCCCACAGACAGGAGGTGAGAGATGGGAGAGAGCAGCAGCCCTTCCCCAGCCTGCAAAAGAGGACGCCCACGGTGGTTTAGAGGTCTCTCAAAACTGTGCCCTGCTAAGATGGTGCTAGATTTAGCAGAAATACTGCTGTCATGTACAGACTGTGGCGGGGCTAGCACAAACACAGCACAGTGGGATTGTCTCTGGGAAGCTGATCTGCCTCTCTGATGCAAAGGCAGGGAACAAAGCGGGTGTTAATACACAGACACCGGCACTTAGGCAGTGGCCATAAGCAAAGCAGCCATCTTCCTCAGAGGTGGGGCTGAAATGGAGATAATGACTGAATGTGGCCATAGGGCCACATCCCAGTGCAAACCAGTTCTCTTCTTTGCCTGTACTCCATATGATTTACTGTTTGCATAACAAAACTGTCCAGTCAACACAACAACATGCAGGGACCCGGATGTTCCCAAGTCAAGGACTCTCTGGCACAAGTTATTGCTCTCACCCTACGTGTGGGCAGGCAAAGATGGAATCAAATCTTCCATGACTGGAGTGAATTTTGTCCTTACATAACACTGGTTTTTTGGAAGGAATCATTCCAAGCGATACCCCCTGTCCGTGTTATTTGTGCAGTGAGTATCCTTGCACGCTGCCTGGGATGCTCTACCCACTTCTTCTTGGGATATGTCTGTGTGTGCATGTGAATATCACGCATCATTTTACAAATGGCACTCTCAGGGAAATATATCATTAACAGTTTTCCCAGTCTTGTTATTGACTTGGTTAACCATTAACAGAATCACCTTTTTTTACAAAGTCCTCACAAAGTTCATCAACTGTACATAAAAGCCCAAGGGGCAACATTCGCCCCCTCAGCACACGAGGCGCAGGTCTTCAAGGATGCAGGTGATCAGTTGCAGATTATGGAAATGTTCCATTTGCACATGTGAGCTAGCAATATTTAACTCGTTGCTTTATGCAAAACTTCAAGAGCCATAGGGCAACTCTTTTGTACCCCTACATAAACTCTCAGTGAGGAATGAGGGGCTTTGGATATTGTTGTTATGAACAATGTTTGTGCTTTTCCAGACTTCTGTGTGCTGCTGGGCAGGGGAGAGGTGGGAAAATAGTTAATCACTACCCCTGACTGTAGAAAGTGAAATGTAGGCAAACAGTACACAGGGCAGGCTGGTATGAAATGGTCTGTCAAGAGCCCAATGGACTGTTTTTCTGAGGGAAAAGCACCATGGTGGAGATAACAGAAAGTCTGATAACTAAGGAGTAATTTCAGTAATTAAAATTTTAAAAGGACATAGCATAGTAGGCAAAGATGCATAAGAAGAGGCACATAGAGGGAGAGAAAGCAGCGAGAGATTTCCTGGGAAAAACAAAGCCTGTTGCATGGCTACTCTTGCATCTGTAGGCATAATCTGAATTTTGACTCAGCCCTCTAATCAAAGGACACTGCCAACTACATCCAGTGCACTGATGAATGCTGGCTTGTTTTGAAGAGAGAGATGCATCATTACAATTATTTCTGGTAGCACTACTTGCCTGGAAGGCACGTGTCTTAAAAAACAGACTCCTTGGTGTGTCGGTGGAAATGAGTAAGAGCTTGACTCATAGACCTTGTCTTGAGGGACCTTTTGGACCCGCCCCACGAAAAACCTACATTGTCTCTTGCTTCAGGGTGTATCTGGGGAGACTGTAAAAAAGGCTGTGATCTTGAGAAGAAACTGTGACAACTTCTTCCCTGAGGAGGAACCTATCATGTGCCTATCATGTGCATTTCCCAAGTCTTCAATAAATGTTTTCCTGTATTGTGTGGTAATGTGAAAAGCTCATCGATTAACAACCCATGGGATTGGAAAAGTGAAACTCTGGGTGAAGCTACATGCCTTATGGCTCTGGCACGAGCTGATCTCAGAACCATCAAAAGGGAATGGCATCTTCTCCCCTGCTCCAGCTTCTCCTCTCCTTCCTCCTCTTCGGACCCTGTGTGTCAAGCCACTGGGCTGCCCTGGCTCCCTGACTGATCCCATAAGTAGCAGCAGGCAGAGGGGAGAGCTGGGGACTAGGCAGTGGGAGGGATGGGGAGAGGAAGCAAGACCTTCTGCTGGCAGGGAGGTGATGTAACAGCTTAGTCACAATGTGCAGCTTTGGGTGCTGAAAAATGTACAAACGCATTGGTAAATGTACGAAATAAATAGTCAGGGTCAAGGGGAAATCAGTTCTTCCTCTAGCTGCCTTCAGTTGCCACACTCTAAAATAGTGTATGAATTGTTGTGGGAGAAGGTTGACTTTTAAGCTGCGGGCTCCGTTTCAAGCCCAAGGCGATAAACCTCCATAAAATGACTTATCATTTGGAAACTGAAATTATGCCTTGGAGAGAAGAGGACGTTCTTCCACTGAGAGACCACACCACAATGCTTCCTGGCCCCAGCTCCGCTCTGACACACTGCCAGCAGCAGCCGGATCCCGCAGACGCCAGGGGTGCTCTCCCAGCTTTGCAAGGTCCGATCCACTGCGAGACCTGGTGAAAAATGCCAAGAAAGACTCTCCTTGTGTTAAACATGATGTATATTGAAGTAATATTTACAACTTGCTGAGGAAAAAAAAAAAGTGGTGACGTTTCACAGGTAGTAATGAGCAAATACAATTAAAAAGGCAGACTAAACCCAGAGAGAAAGCAGGTGCCTTCTGCATACAGTATGTCTTCCTAGCCATAAAACAAATGAGGCATCCATCATTCAGAACAGAACAAGGAAGGTTGGAGGCAAAAAAAAAAAGCCACAAAGATCCATTTTACATCTAGAAGATGCAGGCATTAAAGTCATGACTCACCCTTAACAAGTTCATCTGCTATTTTGTGACTAATGCATTAAATTATATAATTCACGAATGTCCTACTCTTTAGGATTTTACTAAAAGCTATTTGCTGAATTAGAGTTAGAGATAGCAAAATGAAGTGAAAAAGCAGGGCCTTTCAGAGAAAGGGAACCAATCAGCACTAATGGATTTATTGTGCAAAAGCCCATGTGGTTGAAAAACCACGCACGTACAGACACATCTGGCTCCTTCAGCTGTTGGTAGTCATGAATATAGCTTGCTGATGCCAAACAAAAATCCGTATCAATACAATCATTTATTTATTCATTTTTATAATGTAGATCTCAAGACACTAGCCACAACTGTAGCAACAACAGAAAACAAACAGCTAGGTTTTCCAAGACAAAGTTAAATTGGAATGAAAGTTAATCAAAGTCCACGCTAAACAACTTAACTAATAGATTGGCAGGGCTTACCTACTGAGTTGCAGAGGCACTGCTCCAGCATTCGCAATGACAACAGCTGGGCTATTACTTCCAAAAGAAGGGAAAAGCTCTTTCCCTTTCTGATCCATAACTCTAGCCCCCGCGTGTAGGTCAGAAGCACGTGTACCTTTGCTACTGCATATACTCAGCACATCGTCACACCAACAGCGTATTTAAAGAAAATATAACCCTAGAGACACATAACAAATCTTTATCTAAAAAAACATAAAAAGAAAAGTTTTGAGGAGGGTACAGTTGGTAAGTGGCTAGAAATTGTCAGATAGACTCACTCACCTTAAGTAAATAAGCTAAATCTCTGCCCAGCAATATAGACAAGCCAATCATGTTTAAAAGGGTGCATGTAGGAAAACGCTTGGTGTCTGCAAGGAAAAGGAACAATGAAGCTGAACTCTGGATGCAGGTAGCTGGCTGTCAGGATGCAATGACGGAGCTCAGAATTATATTCCCTTCACTCTCTTCATTAGCATCTGGTACGCCTCGTGTTCTGAAGCTGTCCTCTCGGCCACACCAATTCTGATGGGTTCATCACGAGTTTCATAATATCGAATTATCTTTCATAAAAGCCCAGCTCTTGCATATATGTGGTCAATGAAGAAACTCCACTTCCCCTTTAAAAATGACTCATATCCTCAGAGTTGCAGATCAAAGCACAGAAAATGAAAGTGGTAAAGTCTCAGAAAACAGAAAGCTAAAAAATAAATCAATATGTAGTATTTTCAGAACTACTATGAATTCTAAAGCTAGTGTCATTATTTTCTATAAGGAAGCTGATTCACGGCTTGTGGGGCCCTGGTATTATGTGCAGAAGCTTAAGCAGCCTTCCTACCCCAGCAGTAAACAGGAGCTAAATCGTTCTCTGTATTCTGAGGCCAGTTAACATCATACAAAATCCAGCAGGACTTTTCCAGCAGAGAGACAGCTGATGACACATGTCCGTCTGCTAAAAGATGAGAATTTACCATAAATATGTATTTTCTCAAAACTTCCACATTACTGAAGAAATTAGGTTCATTTACACTTAAAATTTAGTCATTTAAGAATTTAAGATTCTTAAATTTAGCTTTAAGAATCTGCAAGGTTTCCTTTTTTTTGTTTGGACAATTTTTTTTCCCTCTTACTTGCCAGCACTGCTTGGCAGAAGTGATCAGAGGAAGGCTTTCAGAAGATTTCAGCCTCTGGTTAGTGCTTCTTAAACATAATGGTCTATCTTGAAAAATCACATTCTTAAAAAAAAAAAAACAAATCGGGGGGGGAAACCCTTGAAAAAATCACTATGCTTCCAAAATTGTTTAGAAGTGATTCTAAATAACAGTTTTTTAAAGTAATTATTTCCAACTAGTTGTAAAAATTCCTTCAGATTGCAGTTATTCCCTGATTAGCTGTGACCACACCATGAATAAACCAGGAAACCTTATGAAAAAATAAGTAATAGATTGTCAATTTTAATGGGAAAATTGTATTTTCAATGGTTTCTTTGCAAGGAAATGGATTAGAAAACTGTTTTGAAAGGACAAGTGAGATCATTTTTACACATTTCTTTTTCTTCAAACTAGAGGAGCTGTGTGGAGGCATGTCTTGCAAGCATGCAGCGTCTGGCTCTGATAACAACTCTGGGCACCCACAGAATTTGCCACTTTTAGATCAGTATGGTACATTTAACACAACAGGACACATCAAATGAAAAGCAAGATAAATTCATTTCAGCACAGAGTGCGTAGGTTGAGATGAGTTAAATGAATCTATGATTCTATCTATGGTACATTTTAATTGTGTGCTATGCTTTGAATAGAAAAAAAGACCTAGTTTACCTAACATTTATATAACATTATTCCTCTTTAAGAATTTATTAACAGTGTCATCAACACTGAAATCACAAGAAGGAGAGGGGGAAAAAAACCCCAAGTCCATTTAAAATCACTAATTAGCTGGGCAATCCGATTATACATTCACAACAGCTGTTGCCTTCTTGGAGTTTCAGTGGTCAGCTGTGGAAACAAATGCACACTGGGACATATTAAAAGAAGGAAGAAGATTTTTTGTGATTAAAGAAAAAAAACATCAAAGGTGGAAAAATTCCATGAAGGTATGGAGTACATAAACCTATACAGTCAAAATTGTGTTTAGTTTTCCTGGGGAGCATTTAAAACATTGAAAATGTCTCCTGCTGCTACATGATTTACTTCCCTGACAAAGAACGCTGAGTGCTTTCCTGAATCACAGCCACACAGGGTTTTACTGCATGTTGCAACTCTTCGTTTCATTTTTAATTATCCAATAGGATTTGCAGCTTTGGCCTCTTCCCCCTGAAGACAAGAGGAGCCATGTTATTGATTTCAAGGAGATGCAAGTGTCAGCAGCTTTTCCATCCACGGCAAATACATACATGCAAGAACATGCCATCTCAGGCTCCAGTTATTGAAAAGTTAAATGTACAGGAAAATAGGACACCTTTAACTACTCCTTACTTCCTGCTCCCAGTGAAAAGATGGCTACTAACAACACCGATTGCAATTTCCCTCGTTGTCTTAAGACATCAGCTCTTATGCCACTACTACCTCTACAGAGAACCAGGTACTGTTACAGGTCCTGTGCTACTGCCTAGATTGGGAGGACTTTTTAAACGAGAAGGTTTCAAACCTGAGGTCCTCTGAAGGACAATGAACTTCATCCGTTTTCCCTTGAATAGAGGACAACTAATGCAGTTCCTTTGTACACTGAGGTTGAGGAAAAGTTGTAACTTCAGCCAAAAAACAGTAGCCAGCTAGCATAAATCACACAATGCCAATTCCATATGCTGCTTTTAATGTCATTTTTGAAGTGGTCTTTTCATGCTATGCTAGCCGTCGTGTCTTAGCTGGTGCAGGAGGTAGTTCTTCATAGATTGTTTCATGTCTGTTCCAGAGGGAACATGAGTCACTATAATAAGATCCAAGTCTACCTTCCCTCCCTTCAGATGATCACAGTTTCCAGAAAATCTTTTTCATGTCATCCCTTAGTAGCAACTGGAGACCAACCACTGAAAAATTCTGAATCCCATCTTTTCAGGCAAGACCACACAGCTGGCGAGTCACATTTACTCCAAGCATCTCTAATTAATGAGCAGAGTTGGAATACAGTAAACCTATTAGAAAGTAAAATAGGTTCCAAAATCACAACCCTAACTGCTGACCTAACTTCTGTGACAACTTCCACAGGGAAGACGTGTCCACTCATTTCTCATTCATCACAGAGAAGACAGAAAGAACTATGTTTTGGTGTTCAAAAGAGCAATGTCTTGTCCCCAAAGTTACGAACTCTGGCTTTTAAAAGCAAGCTTGTGAAAGAGTTTGATGTTTACTGATGTTATATAATTTGTTACATACTAACATCAGAGGCTCAGTCTGTGGCATATTTTTAAACTCTTGGTTGTAAATTACTCATTCCACAGGCTGAAAAATATTTAAGTAGTAGTTTTTAATATAAAAATTTTCCTAATTAGTTTTTGAATGAAAGTATAAGAGCTGAGTATACCATTTGGTTTCTTCTCAGAGAACAGAAATACCTGTGAGCACTATTATACATTCTGTTCCTGACAGATTTAGCATCCCTGTCTAATAATGCAAATAAATATTTGGCTTTGATCTCTTTTACCTTCAGTTGGGTAACAATGTTGGGTGGCTTCACTGATACTGTGTGAAACCTGCAAGTCTGTTTTTGCAAAACAGAAAACAGCTAATATGGATTTCGCTGCCTTTCATATTTGCTTGGAGTTTTCAGTTCTGAATTTTCAATTTACTTGAAACCATACATCCTGTGATACACCTATTCTGTATGGGGAAAAGCCACAGACCGGCTCCCTGTAGATGACTGTCCTGATCCTGGGACTTTCTAGAACAACTGCCTCATCTCCAGTCCCATTATTTTTTGTTATTAATGGAGAGGAAGGAGACCTACATTTTATTCAAAAGGGAAAGAAACTAATCTAAAATGCTTAATAAACTGTTGCTACTTTCTCTAATGAAGAACTCAGGGTTATTAAAGTTGTTTCACATGCTCTGATAGAACTTCTGATGGTACCACGTTTCTCTTACAAACTCAGCAGATTTTAGGGCTTGTTTCACAAACACATTCGCTTCCAATTGCCAGCCTGGTCCATGAAATAGGATATTCTGCAAGTGCAACTTCAAAAAAACAACCAGCATGCATTAACTGGTGTGAGAAATTTTGTCATTTAAAAATCAATTAGTTGTTCAAAGTAAAAAAGAATAACATCTATTCACAAGAGAGGTTAAAATTCTCTGGGACATTGAAGAGAAGACACCAGACATATTATATTGTCAAGAAGACCGGTCTTGACTGTGCCCAGTAACTTCTTGCCACTGGAGGTGCCTTAGGACTGTTAAATGTAAATGCACAGACAGGTGCACTAATAAGTCACACTGTACTTTAATGTGTTAGACTGAACTTTCATTGCTTATCAATAATATGTGATCCCTGCCTGTGTCATCTGAGACCACCATGGACCAATGAGACCATGGAAATTGTTCGGGCAGGCAGTTAATCTTGCCATCTAAGCCAAAATCCCCAAAGGTTTGAATTCAGAGCTGGCTAACAGCAGCAGCTTGGAGTAAACTTGTAACTGAGGCCCCTAGGAGGAAGAATAAAGCAGAACTGAAGACAAAGACCTTGCTAAGATACTGAAAGGAAATCTAAGCAGTAGGAAAGCCATTCTGAAGTGCAAAGCTTTCTGTTCATTAAACCTTCACTATGGTGAACATTTTAATATATCCCCCTGAACCATTTAATATATCCCTTAAGAAGGAGAAATAAAAATCATAGTATTTTGGTAAAAAAAAAAGACCATCACAGAGCTGTTTTCAATGAATGAAAAAATAAATAAGCACCTGCTCCAGAGCTGCAAGCCTGTAATGGTGCAATCTCTCCTGGAGATTGCTATGTCATATTGTATAAAGGAAAAAACAGAAAACAGGGAGGAAAAAGTGAGCACAGGATTCTATCAACCAGAGTTTCTACAAGATTGTTGACAAGATATGAAGATCTTTGACTGTGAATTGTTCCTTTAAGCCCAGCATGAGTAACGAGCATGGTTTTGCTTTTCTGTGTACCAGCTAAACAGGAAGGCACTCACTTCATTTCACTTGAGTGATTTAGACCATCTCTGCAGAGAGCAGGGTTTGATCAAATGTGACTCACTGTGTTTGCCTGCTGCTGTCAGCCCCAGAAGCAAAGTCTCATAGATGCTGAACTACCTAGAGCTTCTGAATGGCCACTGTTGGTAAAAAATGTTGAACCTTACAGACACAAGATGGTTGATCCTGGGATTTCACACAAGACAGGGGAAGAGAGGGAGTACACTCCAGAGGGGCCTTTGAGAAGCAAAGTGACAGATATACTGGTAATAGTCTTCCCACCAGGGCAGGGGCAGACTGACAGCACAGAGTATGAAAGCACGTTCTGCAGTTATCTATGAGCTCCCAGGCCTGGTCTCACTGACACACCAGGTAATGGTTCCATGGTACTAATCCATCACCAGAAGATCCAGCTAAAGGGGTTCCTACATGCAGACAGTCATCCCTTCCTCTCCTGTAGAAGGTGAAGCTGTGTCAACCAGTACAGGTTCTCTCAGATGCCGTTCAGAGTCCAATCACAAAAACAGTTGCATCAGCTGCAGCAGGCAGAGAGAGAAAGACTTTAAAGCAGATTTGTCATCACATGTTTGTAACATGAGGGTACAACCTTAGCTACTCTGCAGTGTAACTCTGTGGAGCTCTAGAGTCTTCTTGTGTTGACACTGACACTTGACAAGCCGACTCAAGATGAGTTCACTTGGATAGCAGTTTATTTGAATTAGTGCTGCAATGAAAGCTATCAATGAGCTTTCATTCTCAAGCACGAAGTACACTGTGAGGAGTACACATATTTTATTAGAGCTTAAGACTCCTCCTTTCTCTTCCTGTATTCCATGGAAAGTATTTGCTTTATCCACAGGCTTTGGACTCCATTTTTATTTACTGTGGGCTACTAACTCTTCAGGTTTTACTCATTGCACAACAGATGATACTATTAAACATGTTATGTCTAACAGCCTAAGCACAGTTAAATCAAATTACAAAGACCTCAGGAAAAAAAAAAAACTGGTTAACTACTCCTGGTAGCTAATGCTATTACACTATTGGACATGGACTGATCACTACAAATGGAGTTATGTAGTTACAACATTTAAGGAAGTAGAATAATAACCTGATTCTGCTAATCACTCAATTTCTGTTATGTATGAAGTGGTTGCAGTTTTGTACTCCTGCTTTATAAAATAATCTCTTTGTAAGATGTACTGGAACTAAAAATATTATAATATTGTTGCAAAAGAGGAAAATATCATGATAGATGACCTATGGCACCATATATAACTTGTCTTGCATTAGAGTACATGACCTGCATCTAAAATGAATAGCCTCTGCACGTGACTCGTGTGTAAAGAGCACTTGAAATCATCAAGCAGACTGCATCAATATACATGAAATCTACCACTGGGTCCTAAGAGTTGCCTTCTGTCTCTTTTCAACCAGACATATGTCAGGCCATTAGAAATCAGTGTTTCACTATTCTGGTGAAATGGAGCCATGGCTTAAATGAAGAACAGCAGAAAGCTTCTTCAAACTCTCTGCCATACATTACAGTGTAGACAGAAAAAAAAAATCACAAGTGCTGAAAAAACACAGACGAAGCCTTGAAATGTTCAGAAGACACTGCTTCCGCATGTGTGACATTATACCTGTAAAAATAACCCTGGAGTACTACTTAGATGGACTTCTGTGAGAAGGCGTAGTGAAGCTGGAGAGAAAGTCTGAAGGGTCTGAACAGGTTGCAAGGGCTAAAGGGGCCATTATTTCTCTGGTCTTAGATTGGGGTGCCCAAATTGAGAAGTACAGCCAGAAGACAGTTCTCTGACCCTGTCTGGATTCAGTAGGCCTTTNAAATATATATTTTTAAAATAAATACTTTTCAGCAAGGGAAAAAATGTTACTTCTGTGTTTTTTCATACAGAGGTTGGCCCAATTATCCTTGCTGAAGCTGGATACTGAGTCCTCCTTCTACAAATGCAGAGTCAAAAGACAGCAAGAGAAAGGATGAGCAGTGTAGTATCTCCTGCAGAGTGGAAGGCCACAGCACAGCTCCCCTCAAAGGCTGCCAAGGGTCTGCTCTGCTGGCAAGTGACAAGCCTCCAACAGCTCAGTAGAGTTTATTCTATAATTTTCTTCTGGCCATAATGTTTCTGTGGTGTGCACATCTTCACATTAACCACTAACTCATTTTGTGTCACTGAACAGCAAGAAGCAGATAACAACCCCCTTTTTCACTCTTTATCTCTACTAATGGGAATGCAGAGTGGGACTATCTGTGAGCCAGCTTGTTTTCAGCCACAAGAGGAAGCAGAAGAAAGCAGAAGAAACGGTCTTACACTCTGAAGCAGGAACAGGGAACATATATATATATATGTATATATATATATGGCCAACCTCTACCACCCACTATAAGCAAACTGTGCCTTGAGATAAGAGCATATTTCTGAAGAAATCCCCCAAGACCATTTCTGAAATGAAGAGGTGTGAGTTCACAAAGTGTAACTCTTTTCTTCCTCTCTCTGTTTGCCCCATAACTGTGTATACCACCACCACCACCATTTCCTGACTATGTGCAAGTAGATTTGCATGTGGACCACTTTTCAAATTCAGAAGAATATTTTAGGAAATGTGATTTTTTTAGATCAGAAGCACTAAACCAGATTTGAAGAAATGTATGAGACATCTTAAAACTTCCATAATTGGCAAAACACAGTACTAGTCAAGAAGGAAGTTTTGCCATAAGGTACCAAGCCAAATTTGTAATGACATACGTAGATGAAGGGAAGAACCTGATGCAATTCAGTGCATCATTATCACATATATATGTCCTACAACATATACGCAGACAGACATATTATATATATTGTTCAAAACCAATGTTTTATGTTCAATTTCTTTGCTTTGCCTAAGAGAAATAAATTTTAAAATGTGATACTTGTTGCAAACTCCAATTCTAAATAGTTCTAGTTACTAAAAAACATCCAAAGCCAATAAAAACCATTAATTGTTTTCTTCCCTAAAAATAATAAGCAATCTATTAATATTTGGGAAAGTAGAAGGTAAAAGTAATCTGATTTCTTTTAAATATTAGAAGTACATCAGAATCTCTGAAGACTTCTCTTTCTAAAGCTGGTGGTGACTTAAATCCTGATTTTTTTCATCACATCTCACAGTTTATGAGAGACACACAAATAGTTTTCCCTCTTCTTTCATCAGCAGCATGATAGTGGGCTGCAACGTAAACAGTCCATGCTCCTAGCTGCAGTGGAGCAGGCTGTAAACAGAGGAGACGAAGCTGTTGGCAGCAGCTGACCTGACCAGAGGAGAAATCTCATGAGTCATGGAGTTATTGTTGATTTGGAGGTTCAGTTTGTACTCTTGACAAGAAGGATTCTCCCCCATTCTTTGCCTCAGGAAGAAAACTAAAACATGAGCCTGATGGAGTGTGAGCAGTGAGAGAGTTCCTCATGCAAGTTGTTGTTTTAAGAAGAAAAGAAACTGTGAAAGTAGTTGATTACAATTAACTTTTTGTTAAACAACAACTTGCTTTTTGGTCCTCAGTACCATGGCCAGTTTTAGTTTGATACCTCCATTCACTTCTAGAAACTTAAATACAGAGATTGACATTTTCACTCTTGCATTCTACATCTTGAGCTGCTTGTATTTTTTGGACTGAAAGTTCAGTTTCTTTATCACTGAAAATGACAGGCTCAGTAAATTATCTACAACACCACAGTTTAGAAGGCAGAATAAAAGAGCTTTCTGATCCTTGCCAGGTGGTAGGAATAAAGATGTTTGGAGTTCTTCTTCCTGAGAATTTGCTACCATGTTGGCCTGGGGGTCAGTAGCTCCAGCAGACAAAGCAGACAAAGCCAGAACAAGAGGAACCCTCAACTATCCAGACTAAGAAGTGCTCATATTTGTCACCCTTTCCAGAATTTTACTGGAAAAGAAGCAATTAGAATAAGACAGCAAAAAGGAAGTGGTCATGGCAAGTCTCTTCAAAGACAATCAGCAACTGTATCTGTAGACTGCCTAGAGATATAGGTCCTTACAGGATGTAAGGACAGGAAATATCTGGTGATATTTCCACAACTGTTAAAGGTTTTCTGGTACCCCAAAGTAAACATTCTAGGCTGCTGCTGCCCTCAGGATGACTTCAGAAAGGTTGTGTTGTCAGTAAGCAGACTTTTATTGTACTATCTTTGAAGTCAACGTTAGCATTTCCATTTGTCTCTGTAGAAGTGACAGCCAATTTCCAGTAAAGCACTTCACACCCTCCCCCCCCAAGTTGAATACAAACTTTAAATATAAATGCTAAAATGTGAAAAGGTCAAAAAGCCCCATGCTTTAGGAACTAAACCAATCCCAGTTCCCAATGCTTAAGAGAGAAGATTGTAATAGAAATGGGTTACTCCACATCTATCTATTGCTGCTTTGCCATTTACAGCCCCCACTGTCAGGGAGAGAAAGATGGAACAAAGGGGCAACAGGACTGGATTTGGTATGGCAACTCTCAGGAAAGTCTTTACAGGCATGTGAAGTATTGTTTCACTAACAACTGGCGTAAATCAGTGTCAATGACATCATGGAGCTGCAAATGATGTCCATCAGGCTGCCTGCTTTCCTGCAGACGCACCATCTGTTTCAGTCAAGGGTGCTGGAGGCTTGAGTCAAAGCCCATTGAAGTTACTGGAAAGATTCCCATGAATCTTTGACTCTGTGACTCATCCGTAGCTTATACAAAGCACAAAACGCCAGGCTCACAAACTGCACTGTGCAAGCATGACAGCTAAGGCTAAAAACAAAACACAAAGCAGCAGTCAGCTCTCTCACACCAACATGTGCCAGGATTTGATCTGCTGAAACTATCGCAGCTGCAGTAATGTATAGCAGGAGTAGGCAAGAGGGGGAGAAAACTCTGAACCGATACCTTTTACTGAAATGACTTTAGGAGACAAGAGGACTCTCTCAGAGCCAGAGGAACCAGTTCTGCTTTCATATCTCTGGGGTGATACTACCATCAGTGGGGATAATGCGCCTAAAAGGAAAAACATTGGCCACGATGCCTGAGGAAATCAAATATCACAGGAGATGTGGGAGAAAAGATTCTCTGAAAGAACATTAAGAGTAAACAGAATTCAATAGCAGTGAGTAAATGGGAGGATTACATAAAAATAGCCAGCTATATCTACAGATTCAAGCTGCCTTCCTTAAGTAAAGATGACGGTGCTTTTCTTTCCCATGATTATATAAAGGGACCTAGTTCCCTGCATGGAGCTCCCACTGAAGTCAGTGTGAGTCACTTGTGCAGGCTGCTGGGAAGTACATCCTCAGGAGAGCTAATTATTGCATATATCATAATGAGCTTGCAGAAGAGGTTTTATAAACACCTGCCACTGTTTCATTATCTCCAGTTCAGGAAACAGAACAACTGTCAGACTAAGTGACATAGTTTGGTATTTTCCACTAATTCTGAAAATAAAGAAGCAAAGAGCAAGTACTGACACCATCTTCAGAGTTGTTTTCAAGTAAAATGTATATTTTAAGAAGTATGCTAATTCTATCTCCAGTCCCTCATAGGAACATGCCGTAGTTAGGACCTCTTCTCTCACTTTATGGACAAGAAGAAGAAAAGAGAACCAAAAGGTCCCCAGATGCCTGATTTCACTCTTGGACTTGCATAAAACAAAACACTCCATGGTGCTGATTGTTCAGCAGAACCCAGTCAGGTGAGAAATATAAAATTTCATTGTATAAAGCCAGCAGAACAGCAAGGAGGTTTTATCAAGGATAATGCTTATGTGTTGCACTCCATAGATTAAAAAGTCTATCAGCCTGAAATTGAACATGGCTGGAAAACAAATTTATGACTACAACCTGTCCTGCCTGCAAAGACTTATTTATATTTTTATTTATAATTATGGACCTTTAAAGCATGAGTCTGCTTGTGATTTAATAAAGATCTTTGAATGATCAAATCCTTTTATTGAACAAGTACTGAACATGAGCCTCATACATGGCAACTGTGATCTCTGTCCCAGCATTAGCAACAGCAGAGGCTCTATGACAGCTGAGAGCATTTAGCTCTTTCCTCAAGAAAGCTGGTGAAGGGCACCAACTCCTCTCTTGTTTTGTACTGTCTCCTCCTAAGAAGTAGAGACATAGAGTAGAAACAAAAAGTTTGTTCTTACTTTCTTATTTCAGGAGAAAGGTTCAGAGGCTAGAGGCGGGCAAAAGGAAAAGGAAAAAAAGAAAAAGGAGTCAGAAATCAGGGAGATGAAGAATGAGGAGGGAAAGGAAAAGGAAAAAAAAAAAAGGGGCAAAAAATAAGGGGGTGGAAAAATGGGGG
>VZTL01028416.1:215-26420 GCA_013400535.1 Scopus umbretta | reverse complement strand
AGTAAGAAAAAAGGGAGATGAAGAATGAGGAGGGAAAGAAAAAGGAAAAAAAAAAAAAAGGAGTCAGAAATCAGGGAGATGAAGAATGAAGGGGAAATCTCAAGCAGAACACCTAATCCCAAACCAAAACTGTGGGATCGGCAGCAGAATTTTTCAGGATTAGTGGTTACTTATGTACCTCATACTCAAGAAATCCTGTCTCCCGAGGGACTTTCCTTAGGTGGGTAAGTAAGAAGGTGTAGTGTGAAACTGCATATCTCCATATGGTCTGCAACATACTGAGGTCATCACATCCCCACTAGGTGCCACCTACAGAAAAATATGGTTGTGATAAATACTTGCACTCATCTTCATTGTATCAGACAATGGGGGATAAAGAATAATAATAATTAATAACAAATATTTTTAAAAAATATTATAGGGATCATGTGATTTTTCCCAGGCTAACAATTTTTCTCTGAGTCTGTCAGTTGTTCTGTTCAGATCCTCCTTTTACATACTTTCCTCAAAACGTGCCAGAGGAAGACGCAGCTACACACCTGTGCTCTGTACAGCTTGCCTTTTAGGCAGTATAGCCTCACACATGCAAAGTGGTGCTCATTCAGCAGAGCAAGGCAACAGAACAGATTGACTGGCTCAATACCCATTTTAAAAAAAAAATCAAGCTGATCTATCAAGTTGTCATGAGCTTCAACATCTGGACAGTTTTATCTTTAGAATACTTCATTGACTTTTATACAGCAGCAAAAATATTCAGGAAAGAAATGCAGCAAAACTGGAACTTTGTACATAAATGGAATAGAAAATACAGTCAAGGACTAGGGTGGCTATGGATACCATCTAGTGCTGATTGTCACTTCAGACTGAGCCATGTTAGCTTGAAAAAAACCATGGAACTGAACAAAATATACTATTTGCTTTTTGTTTTGTCCAAACGCTCTTTGGAGTCTTTCCTATATCCCTATATTCTGACTGTGTACTAGTGTAAATGAGAAATTACTCCAAAGAAACCAATGGATATTAACTGGAATAGGCAAAACAAGAATTAATTTCAAAAAAAGCAGTAGCTGTATATACCCTTAGAGCATCTCTAACACAGAAACCTTAGTATCCTTCCAAACACCATTCATGGGTGAGAGTTTGACTCTACTTCCATTCTGCCACAGACTCAAAATCTAGCAAATACAGAAAAGTATTTTCCCAGTTCCAGGAAACTCGCAGGTTAGAGCAGGTTTGGGTACAATTCAGATCTGACTTTTTCTTTTAAATAACGTTAAAAGGCCTAAAATGTCCTAATTTAAGAAGATTCCAGAATGAAAGTTTTGGTCTGCACTGCGTATCAGGGATCTCAGACCCTTTGTTGTATTTGTCACTGCTTACCCAATCTATATGCCTCAAAATTACCTGGGAAAGCATTGGCATCAGACATATCTGGCCAAACTGGAAGACCTCCAAGTTCTATCGAGCATATAGCTCTGGCCGCACCTAGTATTTTGTGACTGTATTTATAGAACAGGGATATGGAAACATTTAATAAAGAAAAAAACACACTCTTATTATGGCTTGACCAATTCACAAATTATAGAGTCTATACTTGCACTGCTCAAAGGATTGTCTGACGTGGCCTGTCTAAGGGAATATGCCTGAGGCTGAAATTCTCCCTTAGTTACAGCTCTTTTAATTTTTTTTTTCCCCCTTTTTGCCTCCAGCTTGCTTCCTCAGCTGAAAGAATGTAATGACATAGGATGCTCAGCTGAGCTGGGCTGGGCATGCCTGGGATGATGGATGGTGGGACTACTTGCCAGAAGCTTGCAGTGCATTTGCACTGCAGCAATCCAACAGAAGAGCTCCGTGCATTAATGCCATGGTACAAGGTATTGCCTTGATGAGGCTTTCCCAGAGCAAAGCACAGAATCCTGGCCCTCCATGTTCAGGAAGAATGAATTCATGTTGGAAGGGATGCAGAGAAAGATGTCAAGAATCTAAAACTATCTTATAAGAGAAGACTAAAACAGCTAAGCTTGTTTCTAAGAAAGTGAGTATGATTGCTTTCTGTAAAAACTCTGGAAAGAAACACAAGGAAGGGGAAAGACCAGTTTAAGCAATTGGATAATGTTGGCACAAGAACACATGTCTGTGAACCAGCCACATAAAAATTTAGACTGGATTTAGATGATTACTTCTACCCATCAATAAAGTAATGCTCCAGAACGGACCTCCATGCAGGAACAGTGGCTGCAAGAGGCCTAATCAGTTTTAAGATGAAGCTTGATAAATCTGATAAAGGTGTAATAGGACAAGGCTGCCTGCAACAGCAGACGACTGGACTCCCTGTTTCAGCAGATCCCTTCAAGCGCTAAGCTCCCAAACAAATGTGGCAGTAGTTTCTCATGCTATGAATACTTGCTAAACAGTATATCGAGTCCACCAAACTTTGTGCAGTATTTGGCCTAGAAACATATACTTAATTCAGGTCTTGGCTTAAAAATATTGCCATATATTAAAGGCCTTTTGCATAGAGAAGAGAATTGAATGGCACGTTAGTGTTGAGACAGAATTATATCAGATTTTCTCCATTTGTATCATTTCTTATTTTCAGATACCTAGATGATCCTATTATTGTAGCTTATCCTTCCCTTATTATTTTGCAATGTGCTAGTAACTACCCTTATTATTTTGTGGTTTTAATACAAAATATTTAAAACCTCCTCTACAGAGGGGTCAATTTATTCATTAATTAAAATGTGTTGTAATGTCCAGATCTTTTAAATCAAGGATAGAGTACTACACTCAGAATTTGGAACTTCTCCCTGAAACGCTGGAGTGGAAAAACAGCTAGGCCAGCTGTCTCAGCATTATTCAATCCCTGGCTCAAGGACCGGTGAGATACCGTTCATTTATAATTAGTAAGTTGAATGAGTTAGTAGGCATGGTAGTGTTGGTTTGATGGTTGGACTAGATGATCTCAGAGGTCTTTTCCAACCTTAACAATTCTATGATACTGTGATCCTCCAGAAGATGACGACATTTTCAAATTTTTATTTTCTTGAACTACATTCCCAGTCAGCTGGCTTAGCTACTTCAACAGCCTTACAATCCCTGCCTGATAGAGGAAGGCAGCTGAAAATCTTGAGAGACTTGAAAAGCCAAGGTGGTCTAAGGGGGGGACAGTATTCATTACAACAGCTACCTGATAAGCACACTGGTCAGTCCTGAGCAGGCACCACAATTAGTCTCCTAAGGAAGATTTTGGATTTTAATTTTTTTTTTTTTTTTTTTTTCAGAACTGAAACAAGCAATTTGAGATAGGAGGTTTGGCGTGTGAAAAATATCTTTGGCAAAGATTCAATGTCAGATGAGTCACCGATCTGGACCTTCTCCCACAGTCCATTCCAATGGCTCCACTGTGCTCTGGTGTGGCCAGTTGCTGGGTACTCCCTGCTTGACCAAGGCTGTAGGCCACATTGGTAACCCAGGGCACTGACTGCCCAGCACGGCAGCTGGTCCCAACAGGTTGGCAGGCAGATGGTCTAACAGACAGGCCAGAGAGTGTGCTAGAAGAAAAAGCAAACTGTTTGGTTTCATTGCATGTTTTACTGGAATGAACATTTTCCACAGGGGACTATTTAATGAGAAGATCACCAACTAGCCCCAATATTACTGCTGGCTGTTGCCAATACAGAGGAGAACGAAGGTTATTTCACAGGTCTGAGCTTCTCTGCACCTGCACTGTTTGAGTCTCTCACATTGAACCTTAACATTGGCATTTACAATGTCTTTGTTCCAGAAAAATGACAGCAACTGCTGTGATGTACATTACTGGTAGAAATGATCTTAACGCTATTTCAGCGCAGCTTTTTGAGACATTTGCTGTGAAGCATAGTAATGTCTAGGAACCCATAAACTAAAGATTGTATAAGGCCTAGATGCCTTAATGCAGAGTCATCTCAGGAGCATGATAGCAGCTAAGAGCTCCAAGATAATTTAATAAAATGATAGCAGCTTCCTTAGAATAGCTGTTCTATAGTAACCCAGAAAGTCTGTTTGGCACAGTGCCATCCCAAGGGATACATCTCTCCAAGTGTGGCCAGATTAGGGCTCATCTCTGTTTGTTCTGCTCTTTTATTTTTAATGGGTGGAAAAGGGTTCCACTCCCACAGCTGGCCACTCATATTTTTTGTTCCATTTTCTACTAACCTTTTATTTTCTGAACCTTCTGTACTTCCTGGTGCTACTGTTCAAATCCCCAACCACCACAGGTTTTCCAGGGAACTTGCAAAGTTCTATTCCTTTGTAGTCTAGGCACCACAGCAGAAGTCCTGCAGGTCCAACCCCTGCCCAGCCTCTCCCGGCCCCAAGCCCATCCTGACTGCCCGCTTGAGGTTTGGCAAGATCACAGCTGGGGCTGGGGGTGGGGAGCGGGGAGACAAGACATGCTGTGTTGATACACTGCCACCTAGTGGTAAGTACTGCTCCCACCCAGACTTCCATGGGACAATTCTCTATAGCATGCTCGGTTCTGAGTCCTGAACTTTATCTTACGGTTTCAGGGTGAAGTCCTGAGAAACATCATTGCTCATGCTGTGCCCAGGCATTGCTCATGCAGCACCTTCGGGCTGCTGCTTTCTTGCTGATACTGCTTTTTCAGAAGGCCACCGTGAACAACAGCATCGATTCTCACCATCATTTTTCTGCAAATTGGCTGTCTTCCCCACTGAGAGCTCTACCCAAACCATCAGTCCTTCCATCATAGACCTGCAGCAGACGGGGCTAAATCTGTTTGAGCAGAGGTGTTTAAGTACTACCTCAGTAGGAAGTGTTGCTGTCTGGAGCTCAGTTCTCCCTTCCCAGGGTTGAGTAGGCAGCTGGGCTGTTGATCTGCAAGATGGATCCAACCTTTCAAAGTGAACTGGTCCTTTTGGGCACACTCCAGCTGTGGCCACCAGCTTCCCAGGCAGACAACATGTGCTTGCCCTCTGGAACAGGACTCTTCAGCCACTGGCTGCAAAACCAATGCTACCCAGCTGCAGAAGGCAAAAGCATACTCTAGGAAATACCTTCAGCTGAAGAAGAGCTCCTTACCTAACCCAGTACTCTCAGAAGCAGTTCTAGCTCTACTCTTCTTTTCAGGCCTTGCTCCAGAAGGTGTGGAAAATATATTAAGCTAAAAACACTGTAACATTTTAACCATTACAAATTTTTGAAGATTTGAGAATGCTATACCTTGCTCTGACACTATGCAGGCCCTGAGAAACCAGAGAATAAGGGGTGAATGAAAATGCCCGCCCAAATACAGAAATGAAGACCATCCCACAAAAAGCAAGTGTCACAGGAGGACAAAATGTGAGATCATATTGTGCTCCCCTGATTTATCAGCATGAATACAGTTGCAGAGCACTCACATCTGCTGTTGAGATGAGGCATGTGAGTACTCACCTTAAATACTTTCTTTCTGACTAAAATTCATCCTCTTTGCTTTTTGTTTACTAGTTAGTGAATTTTAAAACTGAAAGTACAAAAAAGTGTTGACTTTCCCACCAGCTAAAATATGTGATGAAAACATGCAATAGCACAGAGCTCTAACCTCAACATTCCTTGGAAGGAAAGCAGAGAATTCTTTGCAAAAACTCTTGACATTTTGTTTCAGCTGATTTGGCAACTTGGCCGTTTTTGCTTCATCCTTCATCCAAGGTTCACAGCCCACTACTTGGGGATTGTAGTGAAGTATAGGACAATTATTGTTTAGCAGTTCTTTATGTAAAGTATTTCTAAAACTGATGGACTGCCTTTTGCATATACCATGCAGGAAGGTTTCCACTTGTGGAACACTTTACAAAGTTGAGTCTGTTTCAAACTCCCAGAGATTGGTTGTACAGGAGTTGAGGAGAATAGAAACAGCACTTCACATTTGAAACGCTGTACTGACCTTAATTACGATGCATTCTAAACACATTAACAGATAGCTTTCTTTGTCACTTATACTGGATTATGTCAAAAAAATTGCTGAAAATTCTAGATTGAACCTATTATTTATGTCTTTGTCCCATGGCCACTACGTATGGTATCTTTTAAGCCTTTTGTTCCTCCTCTTCCATTAACTTCCTTTAGTGATACTGATGTGATTTTTACTGTTGCATTCAGGTAATCTTACAATGCTCAGCCTTGTCTGCTACAAAAACCTTCACACAAAAAGCAAAACATCAGCTATGGAGAAGCGTTGTTAAGCCCTTTCACTGCGTCCTACGGGGTCAGAACACAACACCCAACCTCCCTTCTGAAACCCTCCCTTTTTCTGTCCAAACACTCCCTCCAGCCAGCCACATCACCATTCAAGCCCATAACTGGCACTGCTAAACTTGTCATCCAGACCTGTTAACCCCATGCTTTGGCAACTCATCTACTCCTTGCTCATCCAGGTGACTCATCCTCTGGGTCATGGGTAGTCTTCTTGATTCTTCCTCAACTTTAATCCTTTCCTGTTGTCTCTGGTACCGATTTCTTGTCCTTTCTTCAAAAACTTTCACAGTCTAGTTCTACCTTAGCAAAAGGCTGATTTTCTACGTCTCTTCCTGCACTTTCACACTGCCTCGCATTGTTACCCCAGAAACATTTTCTTCTTGCAAGTCACTAAACCCACCACTGGTACACTACTGAGTCCCTCTTCAAGAGCATGCCCTTCCTTAACATATCCAGGTAACTCCAACTTAGTAACAGAGGTAAGCAGTAAGGCCTATGGACACAATTTTTACCTATCTGTTTCTGTTCATTTGCCCCAGATCCAGCCTGCTTTTTGGGCTCACCTACCTATCACACATCCTGTTTCAGCCTGTAACCCTCTATGGATGGGGCTGCCGTTTTTCTGATATATTTGTTTTCTCTCACATGCGTATACACACAGGGCGGAATTTAAATCAAACCAAATCAGAAAAGGTCCTCGTTGCCTTAAGTTTGATAACCTTTTCTGTAGGCAGCAAAGATATGCTGACAAAGCATTTCTCCAATCTTTGCTTTAGAGAAGGGTTGTGAAGGAACTTGTGTAAACAAGTTCCACTTGCTTAAAAAGAGCCCAAAAAATTTCCATCATTTGCCCCTCCTTCATCTCCATGAATCTGGCCTTAGCTCCCACCTAAGACATCTTAGTGAACAGCTCACGCACAGGAGTAAAGGTTTTGCACTATGGTATTAAGCGAGGAACAGACAGACTTACTGAGCAGGCAGCAGAGCTGTGGCCCGCTACTGTCACTGTCAGTGGAGCAGCAAATGTGGTCAGCCTTGCAGCATTCCTCTGCATCCACCTCCCCACATTAGCCCAAGGCTGCATCTGCCCTGATTCTGCCAAATGGCAATTCTGTAAACCTTCTCATACGCATGGTCTAAAGCTGATCCTGAGAGCAAAACCACAAGGTAAGAAGCTATTACCACCCCAATTTTAAAGCAGAAGAACTGAGCAAGTCATATTATCTTTCTGTCATAAAACTGCCAACAGAAAAAGTTCAAACACAAAGCTTTGTGTTCAAGCTTTGAACATGGGATGCTCAGCGCTCTCTTCCACACTTGACTTACACAAGAACTAAGATGTGTAATATCTCTGAAATTGCCAATTATTTCTTCTCAGACCTGTAAAAGTTCTACCATGCACAGCTTGCAATTCTGCACACTATTCGAGTAGAACATGCACCCAGAGAAGACCACAGAGCAAAGCAGACAAATCAGACAGACCCCTATGCCAACCACCAGCAAATGCTACAAAACTTTAACCAACTTGATGACACCCTGGCCTCTCACTCTAACAGGCACTAACCTCTAAACCTCTCACCTTTCTCCTCTCTAACAAGCTCTGCTCAGTAGGTGCCAAACACTCTTTTAAATTCAGAGCTGTTGCTTCTAATCCATAGTTGATGTCACTTCTATTTCACACCTGTGCCTTAAAATGATTTCCCCCCAGCTGTTTGATCTAATAAATCACAGCTTCCCACTAATCTGACTTCTTTCAAACAACAGGGATTCCAGTGATTTAATTTCTGTATCAGATCATTCTGTTCATTGAGTTCCTCAGCCAAAAGCAGCATCAAAGGCAGCTTGCTGGAGCTGCACGAAACCAGGCAGCTGCCAGTGAGATTATGAAGGGACGAGGGGTCTGGGTCTTCCCAACATTGAGCAAGGGAGAGCGATCTGGTGGCTTCTGGGTGGGTGAAAACCTGCAGCTCTTTGGGCTGTGTAAAGGCTGGTGGTGTATCAGTGCTTATTTCCTACGAAGGCAGAAAAGGTAATTCAAAGTGGTGGAGGCAAGTCTGGGCGCAGTGTTGAAGCAGCTGCTGGGTGTTCCCACAAGGACTGGCTGAGCATGGGCTTTCACAGGTGCCTCTTAGGAAAAAGTAAGGGAGCATGGCATCAGCATTGGGCTCTTTGCTACTTGATGCTTCAGATATCTTTTCCTAGTGGTAATAAGACTGATTAGTAGCAGGATTTAAGATAACCCATTTGTGTTTCCCGTACCAAGGGATGTAGAGGTTATATATTAAGAGTTTTTTAGTGAAGATGTGCTTGAGCTATACTAAATAAAGGTTTTGAATTTACTCCACCAGTTACACAGATCTCATCTTTTCATGTGGTTCATTAAGAGACACTGGAAAAAGCAGGACTACATCTACTACATCTACTGGGTTGACTGTTGGTGCAAGATCTCTCATTTCTTCTGCTTTTAGGTGTAAGACCTGCCTGTTTTAACACATTTACTTCAAGACAGAGGTTCATCTCAAGCTTTCTGTGCATAGCCTAAGGCTCTTGTAAAGTATAAGGGTCTTTTCATAAAAGACAATGAGACCCAGCTGCAAAGTTTCGAATTTCAGCCCCTCTCCAAACTTGGAGTTTGGACAGGAGTTCACAGTTCCTAAACTCCACTTTCCTATTTGGATGCTGTAAATTAACAGCTGGTCTGTTCTCTGGGACAGCTTTTGTTTATTGTCAGCAGGTCAGCAGCTCTGATATTAGATGCCAGTTTAAGACCTTTGGGCTTCAAAACAGTGACCTTGTCTCTCACTTAGCTACTGAAGAATGAATGATTGCCATAAGATGAAGTAAAGGAATTGAAATACATTGCTAACAGGTGACATCTATTTGTGTTAGGAGACAGCTCCAGTGAGCAAGATGTAAACTCTGTATCAACTTCCTGTGCTTGAAAGAAATATGCATTTTAGAGAAGTGGATGAATTTCAAATTTACTATTTTTCAGTTTTACTTTCTTTTGACAAATATTCACTCCTGACTTGACAGGCCTTGCAGATTTCAGAAAAAGAAAGTACCTAGTACTGTTCTCAGTTTTAGTACCTACTAACAATATCTAACAACTCTGTATAATTAAGGTTGAGATTTGTTCTTTATTTTAGATTTGGCTTTATTCTGCTAAGAAGAGAGCAACACAAGGAATCCATACTATCAGCTGAGAGCATCTACAACTCATCCATCATGCTCTGCTAGCCAACACAAAATGAGTTACTCAACATCCTGTTTTCAGCATACAAGCAAGTAGAAGTAAAAAAAAAAAAAAGAAATGTCTTATTTACAAAAAACAGACAAATGGCACTAAAGCCTTAACAAATGTTTGCTTGTATAAACAACATCCAAACCAAACACTGAACTGTCTTTTGCAGTTTTAGAGACTGCACTCTTCAATAACCTCAGAACAGCTGAATGTGTGAAGTTTTAAGCAAATATTAGGCAAAACACGTGTCACAAATACTTAGCAGTACTTGCCTTGCAAAGTTGTTCTTAAGCACTGCACTTGAATAGTTCATGCTTATAAATCAGAGCAGACAAAAAGCCCTCAAATCTCCAACCCACAACCCAAAAACCCCATGCACACCTAGGAACAAACTGGTTTCAGATACATTACTGAATTCTCCACATCGGACTACTCCTAAACAAGGTTCTGATTGATCTCATTGGAAAATAATTTCAAATGATAAACACACTGGTGATGGTTGCAAACTATTAATAGATGATTTGACAAAGAGCTGACTTTTCATTTCCTGAGTTTGTGAATCACTACAATACATACATTTTTGGTCTGTGATCACAGAAAGATCTTCAGCAAAAAGATTCAATATATTCTCCACCATAAGCATTTGAATAAACCCCAGCGAATGGATCAACATGTGACTGTAATCAGATTATTTTTGACCTTCTGCCTACTAGATGGTGTCCAGTTACATGAGCTGTAACCGCACCTGCATTAATCAAAAAACAACAATCAGAATTGCTGAATGGTCACTCTTACAGCTTTTGCTGATATTTTGGGTAAGCTATTTTCCAGGGAGAGTTGGCTTTTCAAGTCTTACTTTTGATCTCTGTATGATCTTTTAAACAGGGAACGATGAGGTCTTTGATGTGGATTCTTGCATAAACAGCAGCAATGAACTGCAGAGCACCTAATTGCAACCAAGGAAGTGTGAGCCAGGGTTGAAGTAATGCAAAATATCCTTTCTAAAAGTAGGGGGGAAACGGAAAGGAGAAATGCAAAGGGGGGTCCAGAGAGCAAACACCACCACCACTGTCCAGCTGAGCAAGCAACAAAGATTGTAAAAGCCAGTCTGAAAGAAGTGAAACCCTTCCTGTGTGTCATGGAGCTTGGTATGTGGTCCTTTACCTCTCATCTGAGAGCTACTGTAGAGCCATGCTGTTGTGAGGAAAACTGCGAGGAAAGGAAAAGGTATGAGAGCACTGAAGAAATGCGGGATCCAGACACGAATGGCGTGCTGGAAAAGAGCATTTTCTCCTTCGTCTTTACTCGTCTTTTACCCGCGTAACTAAACACGAGGGCAAAGCCCCTTACTGCAACACTTCACTGTTCCCCGCTCTGCTAACAAGTAAGGCACCAGGGGGCCTCAGGCATCCACTCGCAAGAAAACCAGGGCACATTAACTCTTTACTTGCTGACTTAATACACTTCAAAGTCTTCATTTAGCGAGCGTAAAAACAATGCCTGCAAGGAAACACAGGAAGGAGCAACGGAAAAGGAGCATTAAAGCTCATCTATGTGGAAATTTGCAGTAAAATGACTAGAAAACGTGACTTGCACTCAGTTTTACTCTTTGCACTGCAAGTCTCTGAAAGCATGGTTTCATGGCGGGGAAATGACAAAACCCCCTGACTTACCAGTGTCACAAGGGGGAAAGGAGTGATTTAAAACTGAATAAAAAAAGAATTCGTTTAAGACCTTTTGATCAGCTCTAGTGATAGATAATGGGAGATGTTCAGAGCTACCTACGCTGTCTGTGAAGGAAGCCCAAGTCAGAGATGACTTCAGGGTTGCTTTGCTGTAATTTAAGAGTTCTCTACCAAATTACTTTGATTCTACTTTATTTTTTCCCTATAAAACTCTAGAATTACAGCCATGTGAGTTGCTGTAAGGGGACTGCACAGCAAAGTAACAGGGCTGTGGGATCCAGACAATCACAAAAGTATAAAAAAGCCTCCTCTGATGCCTAATCTATTTTCCATTTCAGGCAGCTGCAGCTGGATGCATCTTGGAGCTCCAGGCAGCACACCAATCCAAAATACAAAGAACAAAAGATTGTTCTCTTGCACAACTCTGGGAAGCCTCTCAAACCATGAAAATCGACAGGCTCCTAAGGAAACTGCACTTGAAGCCTCTCCCTTCAGAATCAGTAATTTACCCAGCCACCTGAAACACTGAATCAGAAATTACCGTAACTTAAGTGATATCAGGCAATTTTGCATTAAGAAAATGATACTTGATCGATATATGACACTATGGCTAACTCGAGAATGATAAACTGTGTAGTTAGGTGGCTTAATGACACTAATACAGTACTTAAAAGTTTAAGACGCTGTTTGTGTTTTGCAACTTGATGATATACCTTGACATCAAGGATTAAATTCTATGACTTGCCTGAAGGCATACTGCACTCAGCTGTATTTTGCAGCTCAGTGTTTTGATATCCTGTGACTGGACTGATTGTGTTTTAAACATCTCATGACCTCCTGAGACCAATGGCAACTCAGTGGAACAGATGCAGAATTTGAAATACAAACAGATACAGAAAATAAGAGAACTCATTTCTGACCTAGCCTTCTGCAACACACGACTATTTCCACATTCTCCAAACCCATCATTATATTTCAGATTGCCATACTAGAATAATTATTTTGTTTGTACTATGCCTTGTTAGCATTTGAAGTGACAGAATCTTTAATTTAAATGTATTTCACAAGGCTCCCTTTCCTGTGACAGCACCAATCCTGACTTCACTTTAACATGACAAAAATTGGTTAGATGAAGATTTTTCTTGCCCTACTGATCTTTTGAGAAAATGCTTCTAAGCCCACCCCCCATCATTTGCAGCATGCATAACTTTGCAGAAAAGTCTGAGGCCTGTGTTCCTGAACTTCACGATTTAAGACTACCTGACAAGTAGCAGAGCTGCTGGCCTGATTCTTATGTTAATAATCTTGCCTTTAACCACCTAAAGATTCAAAATTTTCACATCCCACTAGTGAGCTTGAAGCTGCTGATATCGCTTGATACTAAATATTTATAAGCAGACAGTAATTTGGCACAGAACATCCCTTGACGCTGAATGACACCAGTAGCCATCATTACTCGGTAAATCACAGGAAAGTGATGAGGAGCAGACCCATAAGGGGCCTTACTCATCATAGAGATGGCATTGAGGCCCTCACATCCCCTTCGCACTCAGTCATTGCAAGGTCCAAATTTCAGCTGGTGCATACCCAGCTCTATAGTTTGACCCTGCCCAATGCCTAGACCCCAGCAGAACTTTAGATGAGACCTTTCTTTGCCTGTCTCACACCACCCTTCCCAATGAAGCTCCCTCCAAGCGCTGTGCCTTTCCATACTCAAAAGCCTTTCAGCTGCATTTTGGCAGTAAGAAGCCTCCCATGTTCACGCCAGTCCTTCTAAAGTTGCAGTATGATGGATTAATTCACCTAACACATGGAGAACGAATACAGCTGTCATATTTTCCAGGACTTCTGTCAGTCCCAGGGATTTCAGCAGAAAGGAGTAGTGGTACAGCCCTTCCATGTTAGCTCTAAGAACTGAAAACAGGATAAATGCCTATTTTGTGTGCTGGGGTAGGGTTCCTATAAAACAGAAATGCAAAGAGCCATGAAGAATAACATGCTTTCAGAATGACCAGGAGAACAACCAACACCATCCCTCCCTTACACCCCACCTCAAAGGTAAACTTAGTGTAAGAAACCAAACAGTCTCTATAGACAGTTCTTCTTAAGCACTGCATTCATCAATGCCCACCCCACGCATTAAATTCAAAGCCCTGGTCAGGTACTAAGACAATTACATTCATCTACTCAGGACTCAAAAGACCACATCTGGAGTACATCTGTGTCATGTGGGGCCCTCAGGGCAAGAAAGATCTTGACAAATGAGAAGGTCCACTAAAGACCACTAAGACGGTTAGAGGGCTGGAACACATGGCATATGAGGAAAGGATGAAGCAACTGCTGTCTTCTGCTATCTGGAGAAAAGACCTAAAGCCAAACCCTTTGCACAGGTACACAGGGAAAGGACAAGAAGCAATGGTCAGTAGTTGCATCAAAGGCAATTCCCAATGGACTTGAGGACTTCAACATCAAAGGGGTTCAGTACTGAGATGTTGTTCAGGGAGGCTGTAGCATCTTCATCTTTGGAGATTTCAGAAGATGACTGGACGAGGTCCTCAGCAATCTGCTCTTACATGGAAGTTGTCCTAGCTTTGAGCAGGGCATTGGATTTGACACACTCCGGAGGTTCGTTCCAATCTAAACTTCTGTATGAATTTTCTAAGAAGGCTATAGTTAACATAAATTTGGGAAAAAATAGTATCATGTGTGTTGGCCTTTTTATTTGCCTTTTGGAGTCAAGGTTATTGGAGGTCACATGTATAAAGGCTGAGACTTTAGGAGAAAACATTACTCGATAAAAATCTGTGAACAAACTCTCATTGTGTATTCCTTCACTGTTGTACATTTGTTGCTCATTAAAGAAATGTCTTAAGGAATTTTTCATATAAGAACATGCTCATTCTCACTTTGTGATTCTTCATTCAAGTAAAAATCAAGCTGAAAATAAGAAAAATTAAAATTGCATAATTGCAGGAACATAAGTTTGTCACAGCACTGGAGAACAAAAATGAAGCTAAACTTTCTTGCTCCACTAGTAATAAAATACTGTATCAGAACCAATGTATAATTTACAGAGGTTTTCAGACCCTAATGTCATTTCTCACAGGGAGCCAATCTAACAGACAAACTAAGAAACAATCGGACAAATATGAGTACTGCCAACTTTTACTTGAAAAGTTTGGATTCCAGGGAACACCCAGTGAGGACTGAGCTTTCACAGGGAGCACATAAATCTGTGGCAGCACCTCCCCTGAGAGAAACAATTTCCTCCTTTTTGTCTTAATCAATGCTTAATATTAAAAACATCTTTACAGGCAAAGTCCAGACTCTCAAGTTCATAAAATTAATGAGGAAAATCTACCAGACAGAGGAGTATGTGTAAGTAACAGACAGCTAGGATAAAGCACATGAAGACCACAGTCATTTGTCATTGCTGAAAGTTGGTCCTGCCATGACAAAGCATGGACACATCTATCTGGAGAAGATACATCGTGACAATTTGTTTTGGCCCAGGACCAAATAAATTTTATTTAATTGATACAGAGGCCATATCAGACTTCATTCTCTGCCTTTTTAGTTGGGTGTAACACAGTACAGGATCTAGTGGACATACCAGGATTTAGGCTGAAACAACTGTAAAGCAAAACCCATTGGTTCTGCAGGTTAAGGTCAGCTAAAAACATCAGTGTTGCATGTCAGAATGACGGTTGAGTTACAAGGTATAAAAGCTCAGAAACTGATTGCAGCACATCAGTCTTTTACTATCCTGAAGAAATCAGTGTCACGGCTGCACTGCCACTTGGGAGCTAAGAGCCTAGAAGGATATTCTGCCTGGAAGAGAATGAAATTAGCTGTGTGGTTTGCCATTTCCCCATATGTGTATGTTTGAAAGGACAACAGGCCACTAAGATAAATGATTAATTACACTGTGATCACTTGAAAATACATGAGATACATCTGCTCAAAGGGTAATAACGAACAAGACAGCCTGTAATACAATACAAAGGAAAAAAATCTCAGGCTTACAAATGCGTCATCAGGGACCTTTGGATTCAAGCTGCTGGATAGGTTTAGCAGCTAGTTAGCAGACTAGTGCTTTGTTGCTGTTTATTATTAAAGAGACCCCTGTGACACACTTGGTGTACAGCTAATGTGCACAGCAAGTCATAGCTAGAGAATCTAGTCCTGGAAGGCATGGTGCAGGTGGGGATTAGAAACCGTTTTGGGAGTACTAACTTGGAAGAACATCTGCGCCATGAAATGCCAGCAGTGGCTCACGAGGGTATCTGGGGTTGTCTCAGGATTGAGGGAAATCAAGCTCAGCAGCATGCCCTCGCTCTGGTAGGAAGCTGGGTGGACTGCACTATTACTCTATTCTGGCTTATCTGCTTAAGTTTCTTATCTGCATAAAGCAGGGAAGAGAGGTGAGAAGAACAAAACCTCGTGCTCTTGGGTTTTGTCATTAAACAGACTTGGATCTGGGATCCCACAGTTTATCCGGCAGTGCCTGAAAGAGAGTGCTGTGGTCAGTGGGATATTCTGGTTCTAGTGGGAAAGGAAGAGACTGGAAAGGTTTCCAACACCCATTATAATTCAGCAACTCTGCAACTTAGTCTCCCCCACCCTATCCCCAGCAGTGTACTGCTGAACTAACTGAAGATCAAAAAAGCACAGTACAACCACCATCCTGCTAATTGTTCCTCCCACCTCCCAAACTTAACACACATCGCATCCAATCCCATAAGATCTTCTTCTTCAATCGCCTTCCACCACATTTCCCCTTTCTCCATAACCCTACACTCAGCTCCTGGAAAGATTTCCACTGTCATCCCCAATGCTGCTATGCAAGTTACTGGATCAAATCCACAGCTGGCACTTGGCATATCCCACCAACATCTGTATGGCAGGCCATTTTCCTCATGTTGAAAACCTTGCATTACTTAGCTCCTCTGTGTGTTTCCTGTGTGTTCTAGACACCCCACTGGGTAAGAAACACTGCCTGCCTAGAGCGAGCAACACCACCACAAACTGAATGGACTCTGGTGAATACTTAAGACAAAGAAGCCAAAGGCTCACATACACTCTCCTGGCTACTTGTGGGAATGGCAGTCTGTCCCCATTCATCAACTCCAGAATCCTTCTGGAAAAAAAAAAAGCATTATGTTACTGCAGCCCCATCTGCTCTGCCACAAAGCAGCAGGGAAGCCCACTCACTGCATTCCACTGACTGCTGAGCCTTTTGTTAGTCAAGCAAAGCTCTGAAGTCATCAATATGTACATTTGTAGGATGCAATATACTGACCTTTCACCTATTTTATTGATGTGCTGTCCTAAACTTATTTATAAGATAAAGAACAGATTTCAAGTGGAGTAGAATTTAAACAAAGGAAGTGATTCAATCACTTAATGAACAAGCTGCTGCCAGATCCCCCGCTGGGGACTCAGGTTCTGGAGGTAATATTTAGTTCTTACAGGCAGGCTAAGCAGGGGGCTTCTCACAATTGTATTCTCTATAGTCATATGTGTTTCATGTCCTGCTTTTTTTCTTTTTTTTTCCTCAGATCTCCAAGCAATACACTATGAAATACTACACAAAAACCAGCTTGCATTTAACCATAGGTTAAACTGATGCATTGTGACACTGCCACTGAGGGGCCACTGTCCTCTAGTAATCATTTGTCATTCTTAATTAGATGTCTGCAAGTTAAAAATCTAATATGTTGTGACAAAACTGAGCAATTGGAGAACTGCAGAGTAAGCAGTTTGCCAACTTGGAACAACACTGAGCAGGACACTGGGTTTCAGAAAATGACACTGGATTTTCACCACGAGGAGAGATTTCTTTACAGGTTAAAAAGTGACTAGAGCTGGGGTTTTCAAACACCCTTCAGATGGAAAT
The DNA here is from genome assembly GCA_013400535.1 of Scopus umbretta. Classification (NCBI taxonomy): domain Eukaryota; kingdom Metazoa; phylum Chordata; class Aves; order Pelecaniformes; family Scopidae; genus Scopus; species Scopus umbretta. The sequence goes on along the minus strand of VZTL01028416.1, from coordinate 9,355 downwards.
GTGGCTGAACCACCCCATTAAGTCATCAGGAAGCCAGTACTACTTTCAGGAGACTTCACTTTTTTGCAACTTAGTACATCATTGATAAACATCACTAATGGTCTTACCATTAAATATTTTCATGTGTGCTGGAAGATCCGAATGGAAGCATTTAAGAGTACATGAAATAAATCTAAGTATTTTGTCTTTTGTTTAACCGTTGAAGCAATTGTTCTCCTTTCCTGGAAAACCTGAGAATCTACTATTTTTTGTAGCAAAAAAGGTGAACTGTAGTTATACTGAATCTTTTCTTCAACCAGAGACTGACATGATTAACAGTCCTAGCCTATTATAATAATAAAAAAATAATGTTAATAATGAAATAAAACACATCCCATTTTCCATTACCCAAAACACAATGTAAAAATGTATCTGAAAACTACTTACTCCTGAGCCAGACTACAACAGACAGACACTAATAAGCAACAGTCTGGAAAAGGATAGGGTAGATGAATTACACCCAGGTCAGCATGAGAAAATCCTGTCTTATAAAAAGATGTCATTGACTCTCTAGGGTTAGAAGAAGGAAACAGAAAATTCACATTTTTATCATTCAAAATACTTGTGAACATTTAACTGAAAAAAATATGATAGGCACAGGACAGATATCCTGGAATTGCTAATGCCAAATCTCATCAAAGGATGAGATTCCTGCCCAGACTGTGATTAAAATAAGGAACTCAACACCACAGATCATTTTGGAGGCTGAAGATTCAGCAAGATTCAATGAGTAAGCAAACATGTATAGGAATAAAGAACTCCAGAGTGTCAGGACCCAGAGCACACTCCCACCACTAGCTGGCTGTTCAAGGCCAGCCAGTTGACAGAAGGTATGAAGAAGACTTGAAGGACCTTCAGCAGAAGCTCATCCTCAAACAGCTCTGTGGGAGGCCTCCGTGAGGGCAACCCTCTTTCCCTTCAAGGCTGCTTTAAAGCTGAGGCTCTCACCCTGGTCCTTGCTTGAGCTGTGCCACAGCCATGCACCCCATTGATGCAGGTCCTGGTCAAATTCCCAGCTTGACCACAGGCCTGCCTCACCACTATGGACTCACCTGGCAATCACTGATCCTGGTCACTATGTCCAGACCTGATTGTCATCCTGACTTATTTCCCAACTTGACTTCACAGCTACCCTACTTACTGCCTCATTTGGGGTATGGTGGGACTGGTCCCTTGCTGGTGAAGCCAGTGCTTCTGCTGGCCTCCTTTCCCTGAGGGAACAGCTTTGACCTTGCTGCACTCTGGCATAGAGCTACAACAGCAGAAGCTAGCAACAAGTATTTGCTGAGAAACAAAACCTGATGTTTGAGCTCATTGTCCTCATGTTTAGGGACTGAAATGTTGAAGGTTGCTTCAAAGTTGTGCAAACTGCCACATCTACCCTGCTGGCACAGATCTGCTGAAGCTTCCCCTAATCCAGTGCCAGCTACTGTCAGATGTGATACCAGAGTTACAGTCACTCCGTCTAAAAACTCAGTCCACAGTAACATCATTTCTCTCTTTGCCCTACAGACTACACAGGAGCTCATGCATTAACACTGGAAGTTCTGCTGAGGTGTATTTTCCTTGACGTCTTTGTCATTGCTCTTTACTTAGCACAGAATTAGCTGACTGAGGTCTAGTAAATGAGTAATTGTCTTAATGCACAAAGAATATTGCGTTGGTCCAAATACAAAGCAGGCAACCATCAATTTGAAAGGATCAGAATAAAAAAAAATAAAATCAAAGCATAACAGTAAAGAATGAATTAAAGGCCCAATTCCTTCCAATACCCTGTGTAGTCCCCAGCATGGATCAACACCAATCTCCTCCTGTAACTCCACTCTTTAGATGCCAGTAGCTGTCCTTGCTGCCCACTGTCCATCTTTCCAATGGCTCACTTGACAGGCACGCTGTTCTCCAGCTGTCCATCTGCACAGTACTACAGAGCCTTTTGCCATCCGCCCAAGGCACTGACATGCTGTAGCCATAAAAGCCGAGTTTAAACCTCAGCATCACCACGTTCGACAGGTCACACTTGGCTTGCAACTTGCCCTGCAGCCACAGCACACCTGCAGCCACACAGAGAGCCTGTGTGCTGTGGCACCAGGCAGCAAAGAACCCTGTCACCTAGAAACTGAGCACCAGGTTATCTTCAATCAGAAGGATAAATTCTGTCCCCCATTTAATCTAGTCCTTGCCCTATATTTCCACTAACGTAGAAGTCTGAAGTATGGTGTAACTGAATTATGCTCACCTGACAGTTAAGCAGGAGTTAACAACCAGTAAAAAGTTTGCATCAAAACAGAGGAAGCTGTATGTTCTTTAAACACTCTCCCATACTTGTTTTGAATAAAAGTATCCTACTGGTTTCAAAACACAAAAGCCCCAACAGCAGTTTTTCCCATATAGTATTGCATCTTAGAAGTATCATCACTAGGTATGAGAGTTAGCGAAAACCCAGAACTCAACAGGAAAACAGATTTGAGACACCACAGATCACTTCCTTCTGAAGGCATGAGGTTTTGTTTTTTTTTTATAGAAAATAAAAACCAAAAAGTTTTATTGACTGTACTGTAGATACCTGTACAGAGTGTAAACTTTAATATTTCACCAGATACGTGAATAATTCTGGAGAAAGAGTTATCAAGCACCTTCATTTCAACACATTTTTGATATTTACAGTAAGACATACCTGATTAAGTGTATGAATAAAATGAATTAAAAGGTATAAAAAGTTATAAAAAAATCTTTAAAATGTTTATATGGTTTGTTATTTTATGATAAATATACAAGAGGAAGATGTCACACAGTTAAGACTCAGAATTGGCTCTGTTTAAAACTGTTACTGTGTCTGAAGTGTCTGAAGAGGGAATGAGGAAATGGACATGTTCGCTTACTGCTCTGATCATGACATTGTGAAATGTGTTCTGGCAAAAGGCTCACTAGCCCTGTTTTTTTCTGCTCCTGCAGGTTGGCTTGTGGGTAAGCTTCCTTCCCAACACACAGTGTGGAAGCCAAACTTCACTCTTGGGTTTATACTGCTAATCTGATATAAGAATATGCATTTTGATTTTGCATCCCCACTCCAAACTTACTGCTTTGATTTTCAGCACAGCTTTTTGCTGTTACTGCACATTGGCACACAAATGGGGCATCACCATCTTTTTTCTTTTAAGCACCAAGACACAGGTGACCTTTCTGGAAATCAGATTTTTAACTGCCATGGTTTCTCATGGCCTAAGAAAACGCATGACATGGCTTGCTAAAGAAGGAAGATAGCTAGGACAGGATTCAAAGACCACTTTCCGGCTTACAGAATCAAACAGAAATATTATTTTAAAAGCTCTCAGGAAACAAATGTGACTGTGTGTCTCTTTAAAACCAAACACCTCCAGATGAATCAACATCCATTCTTTGATGAACTTTCAGCAATTGAGATCTATATCTAAAGTTTGTTTAGTGGATTTTAGGAACCTACTCAGGAATCCACCTCAGACAGAAGAAAAATACATCTCTTAAAATCCAACAAAAACTTCAAATACATCCACTAAGCAGTGCTGATTATCTATAAAGAATCACATGCTGTGGGAAAGGATCACATAGGCCAGGGTGAGAACTATCCTCACAGCATGTGGACAAAGTATTTCCGTAATACAAGAGTCAAAAGTTGAGATTCAAGTTTTGGAAGTGGAAGGACTGGTAGTGGGAAGGAATGCAGTTAGGCATTAAATCTGTGATATTACTGGGTGTTCCCAACCACATCTATTCATCCTTGGGATCCCCTGGTTGCTTCTCACCTAGAGATATGGCCCAGCTGCATATACGATGGGCTAAGCATGCCACTATGCAGAAAACTGCTGCATGCTCCGAGGTACAACCCAGTCTCAGAATTTGAGCCACGCCATCCTCTTTACTCTGTTTGGTATTTGTTACTTTAATATTGGCAAGAGACACTTCCTCCTAGCCCAGCACTGGTGCAACTAAGGCCTCCACATTTACCTTTAAAAGCAAAGAGAAAATTTACAAGAACCAAGATGCAGTTGGACCCAACCTGGGCAGCTCTGACTTGCCTAACTGCTACAAAACAGTCATTGCCTCTGTGTGTGTGTCTGTATATGCACATTGTGGCTTGCTGTCAGCAGCATGGAGCACTTATCTTTAGGGCCTGATTGTGTTGATAGGAGTGAATTGTTTACAACACATTTCCAGAAGGTGTCTGCTGCTCTAAAGCTTATTTTAATGCTCAGTTTCCTTCTATACAATCCACTCCAACTGTGTTGTCAGGGCAGCGACAAGAACGGCCTCCAGGGGTAGCCAAGCAGAGGTGAGTACAACCGCCATTATTCACTGTACAGTAGTTATGTCCTGAAAGAACAGAGATGTAAATTGTTAAAGAAAACCAGAATTAAAACCACAATAAAATCCAAAACACATATATACAAAAAAAGTGCAGATTTCATGACTACACTAGAGAAACAAGCCATAAAAGATTGAGAGTGAAACAAAACTATGCTCTGGGGAGATGAGAGTTGTCACATCCCTTGTGTCAGCTTCTGATATTCACCTCAAAGAAAGATCAAGATATTGGGACAGGGCAGGAGAGGTAACATGAAAAAAATGGGCTCTTCCTGAAATACCCTTCATAAATTGGCCAAGTGGTCACAGACATTAGAATAAAGAGACAGTGAGTGAGGAAATACAGAAAGTGCAACACGTGGGGACAAAGTCCAAAAAGCTACAGGACCTCATTGCTGGATACCACTCACTACAAAACCATGGAGGAATGACCCATGAAAACAAACAAACAAAAAAAATCAGGTGGGTGGGGAGGAGCATGTAATGTTGAAGGGTAAAACGAAAGAGAATACAGCACCAGAAGCAGTGGATCTGAGAGGGAAAGGCATCCCTCCAAGAAAAAGAAAAACACTTGACATAGACATATGATGAGTAAGAAATGATATGAAGGTTCTGAATATTATAAGCATAAGCATTTACTCAGAGCACACCATGTTGTTTTGTTTTACACTGCCTACCACAATGGAACTGTGAATTAACTAGTAATAAACAATATAACTGAATTCTTAATTTTATATATATGCATTTTTAAAGCTCTGAACCAAGCTTTCAATTAAATTAAATTATATTATGTTTTTTACTACATACATCTCTTGAATAATTTTAAGAGAAACTATAGTAGTGGGTTTTTAGGCCTAAAGTAAAACCACTACAACTCCTATAATTCCAGCCATGTTGCAATAATAAAAAGCAAACTCTTCTCATAACTGTGATCTGCTAAGAATAACATAACTGAACAGTGATATTGCTTCCCAAAGAACAAATTGTTATTTCAAGGGTATCAACCTCCTCTCTTCTAAGTTTCACAAGGGGCTTTTCAATAACTGATCTGAAAAACCTGACATTCAATGGAGCAGAAAGACTAGGCCACCTACTGTTTTCTGAATAATCCCTTTTTAAAAACACTGGATCTCATTAAGGACATCTGGAAGACCATGATACTTCTGTAGTTTAAACTTAAGTAAGGCCTTAGCCATGAACATAGTATTCAATTTAGACAATGACAACATAGCAGCTTTTGCCACGTCAGATCCTCATCTTGATCATACACTTGTCCTTTCATAAAAGATAGAACAGGCCCCTTCTTGCCTCCCTACTCCGGTTTCATATGGCAACCACAGTTGCTTTTGGGGGAGGGGGAGGAAAGTAAGTGGCTTTTAATTTCTCAGCAAACGGAAACCTAAAGCAGTTCTTCGCTAACTACCTAGATCAGTGGGCAGCTTGTCAATGGGAGCTGCTACTAAGCTCATTTATATGCTAAGGTGTTACACAGCTGTAAAAACTTGATGACCTGGATTACCTCCTGGGCACTGAGCAAAGGCTGTAGTGATTCCATAGAGACGGGAGCGCTTATGAGGCTGGAAGTTATCCTTTTCTATTGAAATCGTGCGATCCACTGCTACAACAGCATCCCTGCCGTATGCAGAAGAGAATATACACAAGTGAGATGAAGGGGAAAACAAAGCAAAACAAACAAAAAGGGAAGAAATCTGAAGTGGCTTCTTTTTTTACAGTTAGGAAGTGATAACAGAAACAAAATCCTCCAAGATCTCATCTTTCCTGGGCAACCCAAATATGTCATAACCCTCATTCTAGGCAGCTAAGAAATTTAGCAGGGAGCCACCTTACTAATTTTGAACGCAATTCCAACACAGGACAATGTCCCTCTACAGGAACACGTCTGTTAGCAGTTTTGATAATTCTCCATACTCTACCCCTCTGACATTTTCTGTGGTATAGGTGACATTGCAGCTATTATGCATAACGATTATGGACAATGTTGCATTTCAGGTGGAGCCAGACATCCGGAAGGAATGTGGCTAGTCAAAAACAATCTTATCTTCCTGAAAATAAAAGGGCAGTCAATTGGCAGACCTGTAACACACTGTTTCCCATTTATAGAAGCCTGTTCTAGAATAGCATTTCCCAGCTGTTAGGTTCTAGGTTGGAATTCCTTACACACATTAATAGCTCTTCCTGCTGCAATTGATGGAGTCATTTGTGTAAGAGTTTGCAGATCGAGCCCACACACCCATTTGCCTCAAGGAAAAATAAATATTTAAAAATGCATGGACTGGATTTTCTTCTGGAAAATATAGTAAATTCTAAAGTCTTAACCACATGTCAATGTTTTAGATCATTTGCAACAAAGACAGTATCATCAAGACAGTAAAAATGTTTTTTTTTCTTATTTCTGGTTGAACATTCAGATAACATAGGGCATAGAAAGCCTCAAGTGTCTAATTTCTGCCCTCTACAATGCAGCAAGTACAGCCACAAGGGAAACATGTTAGCTCCCACTCCTTTCCCAAAAATGTTCAGTGTTAGAAGCATTTTCTTAGAGGACAAATCACTGTGCTGAAAACGAAAGCTCGGTTAACTGGCAACATCAATAGGTCAACTCTACAGATCCACTCCACCCTGCATCAGCTATTGCCAGGAAAGCAAGAAAACAGCAATGTGTGAAAGGTCAGACATGGGAAATGCAGTATATACTTCAGTTCCTACCAGGGAGAAGAACAGATTAAAGCACTCCACAATTTCTTTAACAGATAACATACCTTCTCCAGTCTGTGTAGTATAAATTCTTCCCATAGCTTGTAACACTAAAAGGATACTGAATTCCTTCAACAATCTTTCGTCGACCAAGCTGATTAGGGTTCATGCATTCCAGCCTCTTGGTACCTGGGTGTAGTGAAACAATTAAGCCTTTGAACCAGAGCAGCAGAGCTCTCATGAGAAATGAAGGACAAGCGTAAGCATGCAAGCATGAACAGAGTAAAACTTCCTGGAAGTCTTTTGGTATGCTGCTTAGCCAAAGCTCTCCCCATGCCGCATCACTGTGTGTGACAGAGATTGGATGGGAAAGTACTTCGGTGCTAATGCTAATCAGCACACCACTTAAATTACAAGAACACAGATGTCCAGTGCAGCCATGACCGTTGCTCACAAGTTGAGACTCCTGGTAGAGATACCAGCACCCTCAGGCTGGGCTAGAAGCTGACAGGTGGTCTCCTCCATTCTGGAAGGATAATTCAACCACTAACCAGTTCCACCTCCTCTGGAAGGCATTTCTGCAAGGTTAGTTTGGTGACCATGTTCCCAAAATTCTTGCGGGGTTGGGCCATGAAGGCAAGACTACAGGAAGAACATCTAGCTTGTAGGTGCAAATAGGGTGTAAAAAGGTCTAGCTGTAAAGCTACCACACATGCCAGGAACACTGCTAGTGAACATAAACACCTGTAGGTTTCTCTTAAGTAGTGGGTTCCAAAATTAGGGAAAAAGGAAAAGAGACAAATGCGAGAACAAGAAAGGAAGAGAGAAAAAGGAAAGAAAGATACCACAAGGAGACAGATTTGAAGGCTGGACAAAGTGCCTTACAATGAAAAAGAGAGCTCAATCTTTTTAGTTTATCAAAAATTTGAAAGGTCACTTGAAGTGTAAAAGCATCTGCACAAGAAGAGATCTCTGGCAGAGTCTACAGTGAGAAAGAGAGCAAGACACAAAGCAAAAAAATTCAAATGAGAATTAAAAGCACTTTTTTTTTTTACCACTAAGACACTGGCACAAAAATAACAACAGATTGGTGGCAAAATCTGAATCCCTTGATCTTTAAATCTAGTGTGAATTGCTTTTCAAGACTTGCTTCAGTCAAATATAAGCCAGAATTTGACTAAAGAGAGGTTACAGGTCTTAGAACAATAGTGAAAGACGATATTCTCTAGGGCCAGACTAGACAAATCAGTATTTTTTCCTGGTCTTAAACTCACAACTTCTTCTACAAAGGTCTAAGCACTACCTAAAGAGATAGCCACATAACAAGACACACAGTTATAAACCTGTTGCATTTAAAGAAAGTTTTCTGGTCAGAATTGAAATCTTTCAGCTTGCACCACAGTCTCATTTGAATGCTACAGTAGTAGTAACACCAAATAAAGTGAGATTATTAGAGACAAAAAGAAAGGTATGAAATTTAAGATGCGGCCCAAAGAGCTATAAACATTAGTTGGCTGTGCATCATTTCAGGATTGTACATACTTATTCTATTACTATTATGAAGATAGATTTTGGCACCTCTTTACCTGCATCTACCCAGCACAGCATTGAGGAATAAGGGTCAAATGTCAGTCCATTTGGTAACCCAAGATCATCTTTAACAAGGATTCTTCTGTTTGTGCCATCCATGTATGAGGTTTCAATTTTAGGAGCTTCTCTGTTCCAGTCAGTCCAGTACAAGTTTCTTAAGAGGAAGAAAAAGGCAAGAATTAAGACAGTGACTGATCTCAAAAGACTGTTGTTATTAAGGAAAACACTGAAGACACAAAGCTAACATCCACACACCCCAAATCATTTAAATAAATAAGATGGACCACACTGCACTTGGATATACAAGTAACAAAAGTATAGTAAAGATGTAGCAAATGTTGTACTTCCATTAAAAAAAACAAAAAGAGCAAGCACACATTTGAGAAGAAATGTTTTTCATACATTGTTTAGGTTATATGCAAGATGCCAGGGAAGAAGACCTCTGTTTCAATAGTTCT